>JASAMY010002664.1:0-167825 GCA_030248085.1 Paralinhomoeus sp. GSCO2_6
TGAAGGCGCAGAAGAAAAAGAACCACAGAGCAGTGGAACGCCCGCATGTGCGGCCTCGCGACGCTGAGCAGCTTGATCTCCGTCGCGCGGTACTCCTCGGCCGGGTCGACGGCGAGCGCGAACTCCGGCCCCTCGCCGTCGCCGCCCCGCTCGGCCGAGCCCCCGTAGCCAGGTCGGTGGCTGATCTACCGCTGCTGGCCCCGAATCCGGCCCAGCGACGAATTCGTCTTTCGCAGTCATGAGAGCTTGTTATTGATGATACGACTTTCTTCGACTTTGCACGTTCACTGGAAGAAGAGTCACAGGCAGATGATTGTGCGCCGCGGCCTGCCCCGCCCGCTCTATTACAACGACGCGACACCGCCGCGGGGGAGGATCGTTTGCGCGCCTGCGTGCGTGCGTGCGTGCGTGAGCGGTCCAATGTCTGTCTGTCGACGTCAACGGATGGGTGACTGTCGGCGGTCGAGTGGACGTGTCGTCAACAGCTCCCGCGGGAAAACAACCTCGTAAACAGCGCCGCGCGACTCGATTTAAATAGCAGCAGAAAAAAAAAGAGTGAGTTACGCACGTGCGCGGGCGGCGCCGGTCGGGTGAGTGTGCGCCTGCGCACGTAATAGGGCCCTGAGACTGCATATTACATCCGCCCGCGATGATGTACACATTGCATTGTAGTAGTCTAGTCTATAAATAGGGTCACTGACCTGCATACGAGTGTCACAGACCTCAATTCCCTCAGATATACACACATCCGCGAAACTTTTCCAATCCATATACGTAACGACAGTGTCTTCTCGTGTGTCTCTGGCCACGATGCGCCGCACGCGATACGCTACACAACTCTCCCGACACTCTGCGCAGTGTACGACGCGTGTATGGAACGTTTGTTGCGGACTTCGCGCAACGTACTTTCCCAAATGTGACTCTCCCGACGTACACAAGCGAAAAAGGAAGTTTGTATTGACAACAGAATAACAAGTCGCAAATAGACAACAACAACAGGCGATCAGGCGATCCGACAGCGTCCCCGCCCGAGTAACGACCACGCGCACGTAGAAATCGACCAAATATCGAAACCCAATGTGAATATACAGTGCCTGTAATGTGCAGCTTGGTTAAAATATCTGACAGCCAGACGACTAGGTTTCGAATTAGGGACGATTCGCAGCGTACATGAGTCACTCAAACGGACTTGCTGCATCAGTAGTTAGACAAAGAGTAGTTGTAGTAGTCAAGTCAGTGATGACCAAGCAATGACCGAGCGACATGAGTATGATACCAAGTTGCCATATTGCCATGTCTAACACATGATACATGAATGTCCAAAGAAACAGCTCAAGCGCTTAAAAGTTCGCGTGCGAATACGTGGCGCCTTGTAATGTACCTGAAGTCTGTAACAAATGCTCGTGAACTGGAGGTTTTTTGGGAAACTCTCGAACGTGCTTGAGAATTAATTAAGAACATTCTGTATAGTTGGATAGGCCAGGTAGAGCTCCGATTTCCCCACTAACGTTCTTATTGCAATTCGGAAACCACCCATCCTACAATTGCAACTGACACCAAAAAATCACTTTTTTACTGAAAGAACCTAGCTTGCTGAAAATTGCAGGATCGATAGGTACTGACAGGGCCATCTTTTACTCCAAAAAATGGTGCAAATCGAATCGCGCGTTTTTGAGAGATGGCCAGAACAAAATTTCAAAAAACGTCAAAAATGGCCAAAATCGTGGATTTTGCAAAAATCTAGGGGCACTTGTTTTAATATCTCGAGAATCGTACGCTGGATCGAACTGGAATGTTTTGCTTGCATGTAGTTTAAGCCGGAGTTACTTTCAATGATATGTGTGATTCTTGCTCTGACTTTTTCTGTGGCGGTGGTGCGATTTCCATTGTTGGTGGCGATGTTCTCCATAAATTGGATGCCATTCTGGTGTGTCTTAATGGAATTGTCTGAAATTTGACCACTATGTGCCCACGGCCGCCACGCAGAAAGTACATTTTCAATTTTTTGATTGGACCTTCCCATCTAGATAAAAATCTAAGAAACTGCCAGAGTCAACAAGCTCAAATTTTTGACTTTCGAGTTGACTCATTCTACTAGCACCAGATTCAAGCCATTAGCCAATGAGTCGCAAATAGTGCCATAGTTGCTTATGCGTGCACTCAAAGATCGAGAAAACAGCTGTCATGTGTCAACATTAGGGATGAGCATGGGCCGGGCTGGCCCGGCCCGGCCCGGCCGGGCAGGGCCAGCCTCTTGAGGGTGTCGGCCGGGCCAGACTTGATTGGCTGGCCAACGTAGATAGCTACCTATGTAATGCATTGTAAGTATCTGCGACTATTCTGCACCGTATTAGCAACTTTGTATTCTATGACGCGCGTCTTTCGCGCTCAAATGGTGCAAAGGCCGTAAAATGGTTGTGTGTGAACTGCAATTCTGAGAGGTGGATGCGCCATTCCATTAAGTAAATCACGCCAATTGGCATACGGTATTTCAGTAAATTGTACACTGTAGTGACTGTACTTATTTTCGTACCCGGGCTGGGTCGGGCCGGGCCTGCGATATTGAGCAGTTGGACGAGCCAGGCCAGGCCGGGCCTGGAGTTTGAGGGTGCGGGCCAGGCCGGGACGGGCCGGACTATCTGGCGGGCCGGGCCGGGCCAAGATGTGCAGGCCCGTGCTCATCCCTAGTCAACATGACAAAACACCACACCAGAAAGACAATAGGAATGCACTATTTGCAGTGTCGCTAATCCTTGCACCATAACTACATGCTCCTCTTATGGAAACGAATGAAAGTCAGGAGATGTGTAACGGACGCCACCGCCGAAACGCACTTCAAATTTGACTACATTACGCCCATTCTCCAGTGACTTATGACACGTCAAACAGACAGCAAAAAAACCAAAATTTGAGCTTGTTGACTCTGGCAGTTTCTTAGATTTTTATCTAGATGGGAAGGTCCAATCAAAAATTGAAAATGTACTTTTTGCGTGGCGGCCGTGGGCACATAGTGGTCAAATTTCAGACAATTCCATTAAAGCACACCAGAATGGCATCGAATTTAGTGAGCATTGCCACCAACAATGGAAATCGCACCACCGCCACAGAAAAAGTCAGAGCAAAAATTTACATATCATTGGAAAGGTCTTGGTCTAAACTACATGCAAGCAAAACATTCCAGTTCGATCCAGCGTACGATTCTCGAGATATTAAAACAAGTGCCCCTAGATTTTTGCAAAATCGCGATTTTGGCCATTTTTGACGTTTTTTGAAATTTTGTTTTGGCCATATCTCAAAAACGCGCGATTCGATTTGCACCATTTTTGGAGTAAAAGATGGCCCTGTCAGTACCTATCGATCCTGCAATTTTCAGCAAGCTAGGTTCTTTCAGTAAAAAAGTGATTTTTTGGTGTCAGTTGCAATTGTAGGATGGGTGGTTTCCGAATTGCAAATAAGGGTTGGTAGAAATCGGAGCTCTACCTGGCCTATCCAACTATACAGAATGTTCTTAATTAATTCTCAAGCACGTTCGAGAGTTTCCCAAAAAACCTCCAGTTCACGAGCATTTGACACAGACTTTAGGTACATTACAAGGCGCCACGTATTCGCACGCGAACTTTTAAGCGCTTGAGCTGTTTCTTTGGACATTCATGTATCATGTGTTAGACATGGCAATATGGCAACTTGGTATCATACTCATGTCGCTCGGTCATTGCTTGGTCATCACTGACTTGACTACTACAACTACTCTTTGTCTAACTACTGATGCAGCAAGTCCGTTTGAGTGACTCATATGTACGCTGCGAATCGTCCCTAATTCGAAACCTAGTCGTCTGGCTGTCAGATATTTTAACCAAGCTGCACATTACAGGCACTGTATATTCACATTGGGTATCCATATTTGGTCGATTTCTACGTGCGCGTGGTCGTTACTCGGGCGGGGACGCTGTCGGATCGCCTGATCGCCTGTTGTTGTTGTCTATTTGCGACTTGTTATTCTGTTGTCAATACAAAGTTCCTCTTGCGCTTGTGTACGTCGGGAGAGTCACATTTGGGAAAGTACGTTGCGCAAAGTGCACAACAACGTTCCATACACGCGTCGTACACTGCGCAGGGTGTAGGGAGAGTTGTGTAGCGTATCGCGTGCGGCGCATCGTGGCCAGAGACACACGAGAAGACACTGTCGTTACGTATATGGATACGAAAAGTTTCGCGGATGTGTGTATATCTGAGGGAATTGAGGTCTGTGACACTCGTATGCAGGTCAGTGACCCTATTTATAGACTAGACTACTACAATGCAATGTGTACATCATCGCGGGCGGATGTAATATGCAGTCTCAGGGCCCTATTACGTGCGCAGGCGCACACTCACCCGACCGGCGCCGCCCGCGCACGTGCGTAACTCACTCTTTTTTTTTCTGCTGCTATTTAAATCGAGTCGCGCGGCGCTGTTTACGAGGTTGTTTTCCCGCGGGAGCTGTTGACGACACGTCCACTCGACCGCCGACAGTCACCCATCCGTTGACGTCGACAGACAGACATTGGACCGCTCACGCACGCACGCACGCACGCAGGCGCGCAAACGATCCTCCCCCGCGGCGGTGTCGCGTCGTTGAAATAGAGCGGGCGGGGCAGGCCGCGGCGCACAATCATCTGCCTGTGACTCTTCTTCCAGTGAACGTGCAAAGTCGAAGAAAGTCGTATCATCAATAACAAGCTCTCATGACTGCGAAAGACGAATTCGTCGCTGGGCCGGATTCGGGGCCAGCAGCGGTAGATCAGCCACCGACCGGTGATGTCGGCTCGGCCGAGCGGGGCGGCGACGGCGAGGGGCCGGAGTTCGCGCTCGCCGTCGACCCGGCCGAGGAGTACCGCGCGACGGAGATCAAGCTGCTCAGCGTCGCGAGGCCGCACATGCGGGCGTTCCACTGCTCGTGGTTCTCCTTCTTCTGCGCCTTCATGGGCTGGTTCGCCATCCCGCCGCTCGTGCCCACCATCAGCCGCGAGCTCGGCCTGACCAAGGCCGACGTCGACAACTCCAACATACTCTCGGTGACCTCGACCATCCTCGGACGGTAAGGACGGCCAGCTTTCCCCACTTCCTGGTTGATTCACCCCGTAACGTCTCATGTACCGTAAATCCTCCAATACAACCCCCCCCCTCCAATAGTGCCCCCCCTCCAATAGTGCCCCCGGGTACGGCAAGGTTGAAATAATAGAGCCCCCCCCTCCAATCGTGCCCCCGGGGGTAAGGGGTATGTTGTGCCATGTGCCTTTTATGGGCAAAAATATAGTGGTAGGTACATTTATATCGTGTATACACACTACTACCAACCAATAATAGTACGTTTCAGCAACTATTAACGGTAAATCAACCATTAAATGTGGCAAAAGTGATCAAAATCACCGAAAAATCGGCAAATTTGACAGCGAAACTAGCATTACCATTCAAAATTTTTAGGTTGAAATAATAGAAGCCCCCCCTCCAATAGTGCCCCCCCCTCCAATAGTGCCCCCGGGTAAGGAGAGGTTGAAAAAATAGTGCCCCGGGGGCACTATTGGAGGATTTACGGTAGTAATACGTACCTACCCGTGTGTGTCTGTGTGTGTGTGTGTAGTAACTGTGTAATAAATAAATACACTACAGTGTGGTACCGCCATTCCAGCATCATCGTGGGGCCGTTGTGCGACCGCTTCGGTCCTCGTACGGTGCAGGCGGTGCTGCTGATGGGCGGCTGCGTACCCGTGCTGGCCGCCTGCTTCGTCCAGTCCTGGCTGGGCTTCCTCCTGGCGCGCTTCTTCATCGGCTTCATCGGCTGCGCCTTCGTCTGCTGCCAGTACTGGACGTCCATCATGTTCAGTCGCAAGGTACCCCCGCAGATTCAGCCTATGTCATGTCAAGAAGACCAGCATAAATCCTGCAATGGTGCCCTCATGCGTGTAGTTGCAAAGACCAGCATAAATCCTGCAATGGTGCCCTCATGCGTGTAGTTGCAACCTCCCCGCCGGTGTATTCTTCGGGCACTATACACCGGAGTGTGGGGTGGGGGACTATTAGAGGTTCGATTGTATGTACACAAATATTTTGATTACTGTGGCCGAGGTGTCCCTAATCGGTCGCTCTCTCGTGCAGGTCGTGGGCACCGCGAACGCGCTCGTCGGCGGCTGGGGCAACATGGGCGCCGGGGTGGCGTTCGTGCTCGTGCCGCTGCTCTTCGACCTCTTCACCGTCTTCAAGGGCGCCGACGGAAGCCAGCTCGTGTCCGACGACCTCGCCTGGCGTCTGACGCTCGGCTCGCTGACCACGCTGCTCTTCTGCACCGGCCTCTACATCTTCTTCTTCTCGGACGACTGTCCGCGAGGCAACTTCAGAGACGTGCGCAAGAAGGAGACCGAGACCAAGACCAAGGAGAGCAGCACGGTCAGTACGCGCACCCACCCTTCGAACCTTACGACCCTCTACCACCGCGCTGTTCCGTTCTCCATGCACGCCCCAAAACGAGAGACCGATACCGGCCGCTTTCAGAGCGTCTCGAGCGCGCTGGTGGTGGCGATCAAGGAGCCGTCCGCCTGGCTGCTGCTCTTCAGCTACGCGTGCTGCTTCGGCGTGGAGCTGCAGGTCAACAACGTGCTCGTGCCCCACTTCGTCGGCGAGTTCGGCCTGGGCCAGACGACGGCCTCGCTCATCGCCAGCCTCTTTGGCCTGGCCAACCTCTACGCCCGGGCCATCGGCGGCTACTGCAGCGACCGCGCCAACGGCCGCTGGGGAGTGCGCGGCCGCCAGGCGACGCTGGTCGTCTACCTGCTCTGCGAGGCCCTCTCCATGGTCGCGTTCGCGTTCGTCACCGACGTCTACGTCGCCATCCCCGTGCTCGTCTGCTTCTCCCTCTTCGTCCAGGTGAGCGTCGTCTGTCTTTCTTTTTTTCGTGGGCCCGCGAATCGAACGCATCGTCGGTTCCTCCAGGGCTCTGAGGGCGCCACGTTCGGCATGGTGCCGTACGTCTCTCCGGCGGCCATGGGCGCCGTCTCGGGCATGGTGGGCGCGGGCGGCAACCTGGGCGCCGTCGCCTGGGGCTTCGTCTTCAAGAGGGCGCCGGACGCGCGCACCGCGTTCCTCGTCGTCGCCGGCGCGATCCTCGTGGGCGCGATGATGACGCCGCTCATGGTGCTGCGCGGCCACGCGACGCTGTGGCCGCGCCAACTGCAGCCCTGCAACTACGTGGCGGACGACGACCCGCGCAAGAAGTCGAGCATTGCCTGGCCGGCAGCTGCATACATAGCTGTATGTATACACATGGACGTCTGCACACATGCGCAGTGAAATTGCTGAAATTTCAGGAACCAGAATCGAAAGCGGCAAACTCGGTCGAGACTCTCAGCTGACGCGAACACGCCAAGCGCTACGACTTTTGAGCAACTTTGGTGCTTGGGACATCACTTTATGTGCAGATGTACAGTGTCATCTCCAGTCGAATTGTAGTAGTCCAGGTGAATGGCAGCTTCATGAAACTTCAGAGGTTCTGTGGTGTATTAACGGTGATTCTCAACGATACGGTTCGCGATAACTGTTGCGCGCTCTAACTGCTCGTGTGTCTAGACTGTGCAATGAGTCAACAAGTGCGACCGCATTTCAGATTCCATAACATGCACTTCCATGCGGCGCTGGATTAGAGTACACCATTTGCCCCAATTTTCAATTCAATTCAGTTCAATTCACTCTCCAATAGTGCCCCAACTACAGCCGAGAGTTGAAACAGTGGTACCACCGTCGGGGGACCGGGTACTATTGGAGAAATCACGGTAAAGGACACGCGCACAGCACATCGATGCACAGAAACACAAGGATAATCCGCTTATACATACGTACAATAGCTGTATAGTGGCACTACCACTACACCTACTGTAGGTACACCTTGTCATTAGACTTCACTCGGAAAATCATGTCAAACCCTGGGCTTAACTATTGACCGAGAGTCCGCGAATGCTTGTCAAACACTCGGGCCGAATGCCTACTGAGTCAAAAGTTTGAGAGCAAACACAGTTCCGTAGACCATTTCGATTTGCAGTTCTTTCTTTCCGTCTTTATTGCCAAACGAGTGGCAACTGTCTCGATCTATTCCTTGTTCCCGCCTCCTAGCCAGCGCAGCCGACGCTAGATGGTCGTCTTCGGCTTGATCAGCGTGCTCATCTTGACGGCCGCGTTGTTCGTGGTCGTCTGCTGCTGGTTGTGCAGCTGTTGGGTACGGGCGCCTGCGACGCGCGTGACCGCCGGGCCACCGACAACTGAGGAATTCCTCGCGACGTCGCCGAGACAGCAGATCGTCTGCGCCACCGAGGAGCGCAGCTCCCGATTGAACGCGAGAAAGACGAACCTGATGAAATTGAATTTCAGTCGCAAATTAGCACGTCGGTGAGAGAAATTTGAGCAAGCTTTCAGTCGCTACGTGCAATGCGCCGGTATATTCTACAGACCGAGCAAAATCGGCCGAGAAACCTGCAGCAGTAAATTACGTGTCGCAAACGCAAACTAAATTTCGGGTTCCTCGAAGGTTTCCTTTGAGGTGTGGGGGACTATGCTACATACACACAGAGGCGCTCACCCATTTGTGGAGTGGCTGAGTTGCCAGATCATAGTCGTAGTCGCAAACCATCCCCACTTCTCCGATGCAAGTCTGGAGATCAGGTGAAACGAGATGAGCATGAACTCAAAGACCGCTCCGTTGAGGCAAGCCTGCACAGGACCGAAGTGCATTGTCGCATGCCCGCACAACTGAGTAACGTAGCGCGTACTTTTTAGTCCGAATTGTTAAGTTTACGGTATTGCATAACGATTCACAGATGGTTGTCACCGTACATTGCTTTACCTGGATGAAGAGACGAATCTCTTGTGCGGAGCGTGCGCTGTCTCCAGTTGACTGAATCTGCATTGACGATTTGATTGGATTGATTGAAGTTGACTGTTTGTTTTTTGATTGATTGAAGTGCGTCTTTGCGTCGTTGTGTCTGCGTGTGTGCGTCATGCATGGTCTTAGATTAGGCCACTCGGAGTGCGTCTACAGCGCCTTTTCACTCACTAATCAATGATGGTTCACCTGCTTGTTCGCCTTCTTGAGTGACGCCACTGTCGCGAGATTGATTCCGAATATAAGACAGAAGAACAGCACACCGTAATAGAGGTCGAGGTAGGTGGCGCACATCCGACCGCAGTCCGTCTCCGCGTACATCCAAATGTAGCTCTTTGGATCGTAGAAGAAGTCGCAGCCCTCTCCGAAGTACACCAAGGCGTGCAAGAAGGCCAGTGCCCAGATTATGGCTAAAGGGGAGGCATTTGGGTGCGGTGTAATGTGGAGTAGATGGCGTGATGGTGGTAGAATTTTGCAACCTGCGTACATTTCTCATACTTCGCATTCATACAGTCGCAACAAAACTCATTAATCTACGGCCATCACAACGCTACGGATGCGAGTGATGCAATGAGTGCAGTGACAGAGAGGCTGTGATAGTGCGGTACTAGGTATGTAGCTAGGCAAAGCATCCCACCAACGATGATCTTTGTGTTTCTGTCGGAGAATAGCGTCTTGTAGAGCACGGGATAGAGAATGGCGACTAGTCGGTTGAGAGCAACGAAAAATATCGAGTAGAGACTCGCGAACCAAAACATCAGTGAGCATTGACCCACTTTTTTGCCTATGAACTCCACTGAGGCGGAGCTTTGGCTGAAATTCCGACTGACTGGTCGACCTGTACTACTGTGTGTGTGTGTGTGTGCGTGTGCGTGTGCGTATGCGTATGCGTGCGTGCGTGCGTGCGTGCGTGCGTGTGTGTGTGTGTGTGTGTGTGTGTGTGTTTGTGTGTGTGTGTGTGTCTGTGTGTGTGTGTGTGTGTGTGTGTGTGTGTGTGTGTGTGTGTGTGTGTGTGTGTGTGTGTGTGTGTGTGTGTGTGTGTGTGTGTGTGTGTGTGTGTGTGTGTGTGTGTGTGTGTGTGTGTGTGTGTGTGTGTGTGTGTGTGTGTGTGTGTGTGTGCTGTCTCCTAAAGCATGCCCCAAGCACCGTTTAGCAAGGTACTCTGTTCAGAAGGGACAAGCCAACATTGCAATCTTGACATTAATGAAGCTCCAAAAACCCATGGCATCATTGTCCATGAAGGTTGACTGGAGCCGTTTTACCGTACTACTGCTCAAACTCACACCAGGGTCAGTGGGGCGCTCCAAAAGGCAAAGATGGCCAGCACCGCGCAGTCGGCGCAGGCCATGGACACGGTGAGCTTGACGAAAGGACCGCCTCTCAGGTTGGGCAGTCGCGGCAGGTGCAGCGCCACGCCTCCGTTCACCAGCAGTCCCGCAAAGGAGCAGGCAAAGCACACCGTCGCGGCAATGTAATTCTCGAGAGGCCAGTTGCCGCCAGCAACGCCACCACCACCACCACTAGCACTGGTGGAATTCAGCAGCGCCGTGGTTGAGAATTCGACCGGCGTCGTCGTGGCGTTGGGCGACATCTAGACAACCGTGTCGTACTCGTGAATCGTGATACCGACACTTCAACTGGGCATCTTGCTGCAGTGTAAGTTGAGAGCGAGTATACGCTGAGGGCGTTCGTGGTAAGGGGTTCAATTCAATTGCCACTACTGCACGTGTGCAACACACAACTGAGCATTCACACAGCCAGCCGCCAAAATCCCCTTGGGCAAGGAATTCACTCTCGCCTTGCGGTGGCCCATTCCGGCAAGTCAGGAGCCTTTGCAGTAATACGTAGTGGCACTGCACCTAATGCCTTCGTGGTGGGGGTAAACAAAGGCGATACATACCCATGGATGGCGATACATACATACATACAATGTACATGGATGTGGAACCCGCCCAATCCCCCATGGCTGTGAAGTGGTGTCAAAACTTTCAACCTTGGTTACCGTTGTGTTGAATTTCGGAAGAACGCAGCAGTGGCCAGTGGGAACAAGCGGAGTCGCTACGGCTGTCCAATTCGAGAAGAAGTTAGCCAGAGGCAGTGAAGGCAGACTGCTTGAAATGTGCCTAAATTCTTATGAGGCTTCACTCCAACATTTTTGTCCGTCCTCCTATTCGCACCTGCACGTCGCTTCTATTTTCTTTCGCTAAAAGGTTTCTTTTAATTCCGTGGGTTGCGTGGCTCTAATCGAATGAACCTATACGTACATTATACACGTAGACGACACCTTTATAACGGCGCGGGTAGAATTGGCTTTGTCTGAGAAACGGAAATTAACGTTTGCTCGCTGCGGATGTCTACGACCTGAGCACGGCTAACAAACGGATGGAAGGAGGGGACAGGAGGAGAAAGCCGCTAACGACTGCGACGCAAGGCAGAAGCAGCTGCTAATCTGTGGCGCGTTAATTGGACGTCGGTGCAGTGGCGCGTGGCAATTTAATCGCCTCTACGCAGGGTTATTCTCAGTGACAGCTGCCAATCAACTTTCGTACGGGTGCGAGCGCTGTCGGAATCACAACCACAAATTACTAGTTACATACATGTGGGAGCTTTTCAGAAGGACTGGAAATGTCGTGAAAGTCGTTACAACTGATAAAAGCCAATGATCGCACTTGAGTTCAAGCGCAGTTGCGGTTGAAAAAATTGCTCGCTAAAGCGCACTAACGAACCTGTGCAAGCGTCGAAATGCGCCCAAAAGGGAAAACGCAGCCGAAACGCAGCGCAGGCAGCCTAGCCACACGGCAAATGTACAGGGCGCGGCACCCTCGACTGGACGCGTTTGCAGATGAATGACTCTAGCTTTCTTAAACCGATTTACTCTGAAGAGCACAGCCTAAGTTACACCAACACCAAGTTTCGTCGAAATCGACGAAGTCGTTTCTAAATCGGTGTGTTTTAATATGAAAATCCTGTACCATCTACCGCATGTACAGTAAGCGAATGATTGTACATACCTATATATGCGGTGTTCGCAATTGAACGAGTTTTAAGCGTCTCAGAGGCTCTCAAATGTTGCACCATCCGGCCGGTCGTGTTTGCTGCACCGCCTCAGAAAAGGACGCAAACAGTGATACGCACACACAGCGGTCGACGACACACACACTCCACGAAGAGGATTGCGCGCGGTGTGTTTTGCGTTGAACATTTACTATTTATACACACTCAGTACACGTACATTACACGTACACCGTAACCGAACAATTCAATGTAGGCTGGCCATTTATCTATCGTCGGTTTTATTTCGCTTTAACTTCAGCGTTTTGCGTCGAGTATGTTTGATATTTTAGGACGAGGTACATATATAGGTACATGTACAGAATTTTATCCCTGAAAAAAATTGAGAAAAATGGCCCACTACATAGAGAATTATGAACTTCGATGTGACCGAAGTCACTTTCTACTAATTTGCATGGCACTGACGGTGAGCCAGCAAGTGTATTTGCCTCATTTTCAACCGTGATTTCGCCAAAAGCGGCTCGAATCTCCTGCATTTAGTCTGGAACGTCAGGCTAGCCCTGGTGGGAGTGAATGATAGCCCCGCTCTACAGTTCTATTGAACAGGCTGCTATACCTAACAAGACATTCACCACGAAGAAATCAAGCTGTTTCTATTAAAAACTTTTGACAGTTGGTGCTGTAGTGGACCAATTTTCACAATTTTTTCCGGGGAAAAATTCTCTACATGTACCTACCTTGTCCTAAAATATCAAGTGGTAGTTTCGTTGCAAATCGCTGAAGTTAAAGCGAAATGAAACCGACGATAGATACAAAATGGCCCACCCTGTACATGTGGATGTAAAAGTGATGCCTATGCCTGTGTGCCTGTGCCTGTGTATGTAATGCCTCGTTCCAGTTTAAGAAGTTTAGTTCGATTCATAATCTATAATATAAGGCAAATTAATTGCTGAGTGGCCTACGTTAGCTTCGAATTCAAATTAATTCGGCTCGATTTCAAATTGCTATTTTTTTAGCGCCAACACACTCTTACTGACGAACTCGGCTAACCCGGCAAATATACCACATACAGTGTACAAGTTCTGTGGCGGCTGCTAGAATCGGAGCCAAAAAAACAAAACAGAGCGCGGGCGGGCAGTGTAGTACATAGGCGGCGCCTTCCTGATGTGGGACGTGGGTACACACATTGGCTTCGTTAAAGTACATACACATGTATGTCTTCCCACATGTATTGTAGGTACATGTGTGACATGTGCACTGCGTTCGTTAATGCTCGTCCGACTTTTCTGCAAATAAAGATCCGCACGGCACGCATTGTATAAATTGCACTTGACACTCACTCATTTGCTATGCGCACGTACACTCGAGTATACATACATAGGTGTATGTATCTCTGCTGGGTGCTGCTGCACCAAAATAGCTTCTTCAGTTGCGTCTAAAGCAACAACTCTGACCGCATTGGTAGTACTGTCGTGGACAGCACGTTCTACAGCACACTTTCAGGGGACAGTCGATTTTGAGCAGACAGCACTTGACAGCGCTGCAGGACGCGTACTCTGTAAAGCAGGCTTTCGTCGCACTGCGTGCGTGCATGCGTGCGTGCGTGCGTGCGTGCGTGCCTGTGCGTGCGTGCGTGCGTGCGTGCGTGCGTGCGTGCGTGCGTGCGTGCGTGCGTGCGTGCCTGTGCGTGCGTGCGTGCGTGCGTGCGTGCGTGCGTGCGTGCGTGCGTGCGTGCGTGCGTGCGTGCGTGCGTGCGTGCGTGCGTGCGTGCGTGCGTGCGTGCGTGCACGTTGCCGCTCTTTATCTCACCTGGCGGACAGACGTACTGGCACCGTTTATACACGTAGACCGGCTTCTGTACGCAGCAGTTGTTGACCGGACGCGTTGTCGTCGTACGGCACTGATCTCGCGGCTGGCAGTCGACATCGACAACGCGATACTAAACTGCTGTTGATAGGTACACTAGTACAATGTGTACATTGGATTGCACACTACAGTAATAAATGTGCGAATAATTACGGTGTGGAAAGCTCCAATCGTTACCAAACTTGAGAAGGCGAAGGAAAGCCTGGCCTAATGTATTGATTTTCACTTTTGCAAATTGACCACATGTAGGTAGGTAATTGTGCAGTGCTCTAGGCATGATTAGTCACCCACGTTGTTGACGTTCAACGCGCGTCTACTGGTCGTCAAGGTGACACAATGTACATACATGGGGACACTTAACGATTCGCGCATTTTTGCTTTGAATATTGATTTTTAAAAAGTCCACATTAGCAACCTCTCGATGGAGAACTGCTAGACTTCCAGGCTAGACTGGAAGCCAGCAAAAGTGGTTACGTAGAATTGTTTAAAGAAAAACACAAGCCATGACGGTTTTTACTGTTGGGCCGTTCAAGCGGCAAGGAAAGTATTATGACAAGAAACACCTCAAGGAACTAAAAAGACTGGTAGAAACAGAAACAACAATTTACGCACGCACGCACGCACGCACGCACGCACGCACCGGCACGCACGCACGCACGCACGCACGCACGCACGCACGCACGCACGCACGCACGCACGCACGCACGCACGCACGCACGCACGCACGCACGCACGCACGCACGCACGCACGCACGCACGCACGCACGCACGCACGCATGCACGCACGCACGCACGCACGCACGCACGCGCGCACGCACGCACGCACGCACGCACGCACGCACGCACGCACCGGCACGCACGCACGCACCGGCACGCACGCACGCACCGGCACGCTCGCTCGCACGCACGCACGCACGCACGCACGCACGCACGCACGCACGCACGCACGCACGCACGCACGCACCGGCACGCTTTAGCCAACAAGGCTGCATGGACATATCGAGGCGTGGGCTGAGCCACGGCGGCCGTCATTGGCCAGCACCGTTAGTGGTGTCAGCGGCCACTTCAAGACCTGGTTCGCACCCGACACTCGCAGAAGAAAACTGGTCAATTCCGTCACGATTGTTCTCGGAACGTTCTGCTTGGTCCTGAGCATACTCTGCATATATTTGGCTTTCGAAGCTTCCAACTGTGAAAAGGTACGTGAACTTATAAATGCTTCTAACGGAGCATTCGTGCAGTTATCGTCCGATAACATTGCACTACATACAGTAATCTAACGTACACATGAACACGTCCAATTCATGCACATATTCACAGAACCGGTGAATTGCTCATTGCGTGAACCAGAACCAGGACAATGCTCATTGCGTGTGGGAGCATATTAGAGGGGGAGAAGGGCTACTGAGCAGAACGGAACGGTGTGGGCTTAAAAAATAGTTATTTTAGGCATCCTCTTCCGATATCGACCAAATTCACTGGGCGGCGTTGCTTGGAAGTCCTCAGCAAGACATGGACTACACCGAGGCAGAAAATGCCTCAAACTCAAGTTTGGGAGTCCAAAAGCGTGACCTGTCAAATTCAACGGGGAATGACAAAAGGGGTGTTGTTCAACTGCCAGTCGAAACTCGTCTGAACGAGAGGCTACATCGACTCGCCGCACATCCACTCTATGGATTGAGATATTCAGTCATCGTGCATGACGTCCCGCAGGTGCACACAGAAATAGTTCAATCACTGGACTCTCGTTTGACGCTCGTACACACACACACACACACACTCTCTCTCTCTCTCTCTCTCTCTCTCTCTCTCTCTCTCTCTCTCTCTCTCTCTCTCTCTCTCTCTCTCTCTCTCTCTCTCTCTCTCTCTCTCTCTCTCTCTCTCTCTCTCTCTCTCTCTCTCTCTCTCTCTCTCTCTCTCTCTCTCTCTCTCTCTCTCTCTCTCTCTCTCTCACTCTCTCACTCTCGCTCTCTCTCTCTCTCTCTCTCTCTCTCTCACACACACACACACACACACACACACACACACACACACACACACGACTGACTGACTGACTGACAATCACCAATCCTGGTGCGTCACATCAAACACGCTATATTTCCAGGCAGAAGTCGCTCCATAAGTTGGTAAACAGAGTGGTGTATGCGAATGATACTGACTTCCGCCAACTTTCAGAATCTCAGCGCCATTTTCGACACCGAACGAAGGATCTGTTACCTGGTCGAATACAACTCTAACCTATTAAAGGATTTCGACAGTGTTACGATCAATGCTGCCTTACAATCGGTGCGTACCACTACACAATGCCAATATTGAAAACGATATCGATGTCAGAAACACTGTCAATTCTTGAGGTGACAGCAAAGGATTTGTTGTCTGGGAGATTATTAGTAGCCTTCGAATCATCCTTCAATGATGTTCACGCGCAGGACACAGATGTGTTGCAAAAAATTACAAAAACCACCACCTTCCATTATTTTTAAATATCGTAGGAGATATTGAATAACGTGGTATTGCACACAGTATAGTGAATATTGTGAGAATAAAGTATTGTGAGCCTACCACAAACAAGAAAAATAAAACCAAAGAATAAATGCAAAAGGGAGCAGTTTCAACTTGTCCTAAGTCCAACCGTCTAATTTGTAGAACCGACTGAGCGACGAGTTTTTGTGGTATCTTCTTGGGTTCTATGGAGTCTGCGGAAGGGTCAGCAACGAAAGGTTGGAAGGCCTCCATTCAGAAACTGTCAAATCCCATTGTAACACTACCGACTATCTTTGGCTGGGAAACGCTGACCATGAACGTTGCCACAAAAGCGGTGTTTACAACAGTCCGACAGTGATGAAATACTTGGAGAAAAAAAAAGCAAACTGAGGATGTGACTCCACCACTCGCGAACGATGTCACAATGTCCTGACGGATATTTTTGACTTGTCGATGTCTAATTTTTATTGCGCATGCATGCCGTGTCATTTGCCAAAGTGTTGACAAATGTACTGAATTTGTTTGTACGCGATTGAAATAGACCACTGGATGTCGTTCACATACCCAGGCGACATACATACATACATACCGTATACCCTATAATTAGCCCCCCGGGGGCTAATTTTTTCGGTCGAGCTCTAGGAGGGTGTATAATTATAGGGGGGGGGCTAATTATAAGGGGGGCTTATAAACTGGAAGTGTCGATGAGTGGGAAGATGTGTGGGCAAAAAGGCGCGTGGAGGCGATTTTTAAGGGAAAAAGGCGCTGTGCACACACGTTGGTACAAAGTGGCGGTCAGTGGCGGTCAAAAGTCTTCGAACAGCAGGGTGAGTTGGCCATTAGGCAGCGTCGCTCTTAGATACGCGCCAGCAGGGGGCAATGCAGTGGATGAATGAAGGACGTAGGCGTGCCCTATCGCCCCCACACAGCAAAGTCTCTCTACTCACTCACACAAGGGGAAGGGTGGCCGCTCAGCGCGTGCCAAAAATCTTTGAACGCGACAAAAATCTTCGAACAGCTGGTGATCAGCGTCCCTTTGACCTCCACATGAGGCAATCGCTTCTTATACGCTCATAAAAAGCATGAAAGAGTCGTTGCTCGTCAGTTCAAGTGCATTCCCACTCTGTATTACCCAGAAAAATGCCGAAAATAGACCCTGAAAAATCCGCCCAGATTCAGGCTCTCTCAGCTGAAGGTCTGAGTGTCAGACAGATCGCTGAGCGCCTCCATTGCTCTGCTGGAGGTGTTCACTACGTGCTCAAGCGCTTCCAAGCAACTGGCGCCAACAGAGATCGCCCCAGAAGCGGCCGCCCTCGGAAAACGGATGAGCGCATCGATCGCGCAATCTGTCGGCTCTCCGAGTCCCAACCGCCGCCTGACTGCGGTGGACGTCCAGCGCGAGCTACCCACCTGCGGAGTGTCGCCCAGAACCATCTCTCGACGACTGAACGACGTTGGCCTTGCTGGGCGAGTCGCCCGCAAGAAACCGTTCATCAGCACCAAGAACTTGAAGCGCCGTCTCGACTGGGCGACCACGCACCAGGCGTGGACGTCCGACCAGTGGTCCAGGGTCGTCTGGAGCGACGAATCAAAGTTCAATCGGTTCGGCTCTGACGGCAGGACGTTTGTGCGGCGTTGAATTGGGGAGGAGTTCGACCCCAGATGCACAAAAGGGACTGTCAAAGGCGGTGGCGGCTCAATCATGGTGTGGGCCTGTTTCACCAGGTCGGGTCCAGGCCCAATTCGTCGCATCGAGGGCATCATGAACGCCGAGCGCTACGTGGACAGCTTGAAGGGTGCGCTGGACGACTACGTGGACGAGAATTTGCCGCTGAACTGGCTCTTCCAGCAGGACAATGACCCCAAGCACACCTCAAGGCGAGCTCACCGATTCTTCGAAGAGCAGAAGATCAGTGTTTTGGACTGGCCCGCCCAATGGCCTGACCTCAATCCCATTGAAAACATGTGGGACTATGTTGATAGAGAGGTAAAGAAGCTGAATCCGACCAATATCGATGATCTTTGGAGTAAAATCGAGCAGATTTGGTCGGCAATCCCAGTCGATTTCTGTAAGAAGCTGGTAGACAGCATGCATCGCCGCTGCACCGCCGTTGTTAGCAATAAGGGTTACCCAACCAAGTACTGAGTTAGTGGAAGTGATTTCGCGCTGCTCTATTCGCTTTTCTATTTTTTATTACTGGACTTTCGCTCGTGTTCAAAGACTTTTGTCGCGTTCAAAGATTTTTGGCACGCGCTGAGCGGCCACCCTTCCCCTTGTGTGAGTGAGTAGAGAGGCTTTGCTGTGTGGGGGCGATAGGGCACGCCTACGTCCTTCATTCATCCACTGCATTGCCCCCTGCTGGCGCGGATCTAAGAGCGACGCTGCCTAATGGCCAACTCACCCTGCTGTTCGAAGACTTTTGACCGCCACTACACTCTAACACACTCTCACACAGTCTCACATGCACATTCGTGTACATACCGTAAATCCTCCAATAGTGCCCCCGGGGCACTATTTTTTAAACCACTCCTTACCCGGGGGGCACTATTGGAGGGGGGGGCTTCTATTATTACAACCTTCCCATACCCGGGGGCCCTATGGGAGGAGGGGCACTAGTGGCGGGGGGGCTGTATTGGAGGATTTACGGTACATACACATACGCGACCATACATACACCCAGACATGGAAACATGTGCATTTTAGACGATGGTCCATTTAGGAAGGGGGTGTAATTATAGGGGGGGGGGCTTATGTGGTCTTAGGAGGGTGTATTATTATAGGGGGGGGGGCTAATTATAGGGGGGGGCTAATTATAGGGTTTACGGTACATGCCGTAAATCCTTCATTAGTGCCGCAGGGGCACGATTATTTCAACTTCTCCTTACCCAGGCCGGGAGCACTGCTGGAGGAGAGGGACACTATTGGAGGGAAAGCTCCTATGCTTTCAACCAGTTGCGAAGTCAGGAATTGAAGTTTGGGAAGGCACAAAAAATGTTGGGGGGAGGGGGCAACCCACAATTCAAAATTTTTGCGTGTTTTATCAGTCAATATCGCCAAAAGAGTGTTTCGACGACAAACGAATGCGGATACGCAGTCAATTTGTCAAACAGAGCGCTGCAGACTAGGGATGAGCATGGGCCTGAAGATCTCGGCCCAGCCCGGCCCACCAGATAGTCCGGCCCATCCCGGCCCAGCCCACGCGTCAAAAACCAGGCCCAGGCCCGGCCCGGCCCATCCAACTGCTCAAATTCCAGGCCCGGCCCGGCCCGGCCCATCCCAAGAAATAAGTACAGTGGTGCACTAAAATAAGTTGTACATGTACGTACGCCAGTTCGCGTTTTTTCACTACACATACACAGAGAATGGCGCTTCTGGCTTTACAGCTTCCAACCATTTTTTGGCCTCAAGATTGACCGTGTTTGTCAATTGAAGTTGGCCGCTCACAAAGGGTTTGTTGAGAAAAAAAAGGCGCTGCCCATGTCTGATGTATTATCTATCGTCGCCAAGCCAGTGATGTAGAGGCGGCGCCTGGAGGGCGCCGAGCTGGCAGTCGTCACGAGCGCCTTGCTCGCGATAGACGTGAGGCTGGGCTAGCGCCAGATGCTCATGCCTTTTAGTACTACGTCGTCGTCGTCGCTTCACGTCTGTTGTCTGCTCGTCTGTGCCTCACGGTCTAAGGGCCGTGACGACAACGAAAACGGCAACGGCGACGACGACGACGGCAACGTCGCGACCAACGCGCTAGATTAACAGTGAGACGACGCCGTCACGACGAACTTTTAGGCGCACTCGCGTCCTTAATGCCTCCTTTCTGCTGAATAGTCGCCGTTACTTACAATATGCATAACATACAATGTAGATTCCTATGTTTCAGCCAGGAACGTCCGGCCCGGCCCGGCCCGGCCCACACCCCCAAAACGCAGGCCCGGCCCGGCCCGGCCCACAGGATGGGCCTGGGATTCCGGCCCAGCCCGGCCCATGGGCCGGGTTGGGCCGGGCCGGGCCGGGCCGGCCCAGCCCATGCTCATCCCTACTGCAGACACATGTTGGTGCCGTTGAAAGGTGCAGTTGCAACACAGCGCTGTGACTGTGAGGCTTGTAGAAGACAAATGGCGCCTTAGACCTGTTTTTAATATGTATTGTTTTACGAGTTACGACTTATGACCTCTGTAGAGACTTTGGAAATAAATAGTCTGCTCAGAAAAACGCCCCTTCCAAGCCACAAAATGCAGTGCTGCAGTTTCTTCCATATTTCCATGTTCCCCCTCAAGCCACAACTCTACAAACTCGCTCAACTGACTGTTAGCATGGATTGCAATGAGGCAGTGAACATTCAGAAGCTACGGTCAACACTGCCAAAAGACAAGACAACTGACAGAGCGAATTTCTACACCAACGGATTTACTCTCTCCGTCATCTTCCTTCTGGGTCCCTGGCTTCTGCCGATGGCCGCACCCCTGGAGACCTTGCAGCTGTGAGGACACAGCTCGTCTAAGGGGGAAGGTGTACTGACGTCCGCCAGGACGTCCACCAGCCGACCGAGACTTGAGCATACCGTACTCCACTCCAACACTCTTCCTTTTCAATGCTGGACTCCAGCGGCGCTGCGCTTTTCCAAGGACGCCGGCCACCCGCCGGCCTGCCTCCAACAGACAAGCGTCGCGTCTGCCCCTCAAGCTCCGCACACTCAAGCTCCGGACTGCAGCTGCGCCCACTGATCCAGCCGCCGTCCGTCAGCGCTCAAGGCCTGCCTACGGCTACGGCCCAAAAGCGGCGCCCCTCCGCTGACAAGTGGCGGCGGCAGCGCGCCTGCTGCAAGACCGAACTACTGCGAAAACAGGAATCGTACGTCCATTTTTCCATCCTGTCCGTGCCGGTCGCTCAGACGCCATAGGGCTCCAAGGGTACAATAGGAGCGCAGCGGCGCGCTGTGGACGAGCGAGCGTGGGGGAGTGAGGCGGAGTGGACATGGCGTGTGCGCGCGTGCATACGCTGATTGGTTTGCGCGTATGGGTTGTAATCTAGAGGAATACAAGAGACATCTGCTAAACCTCCCTGGCCTGCCTGCTCGCGCCTGACCTTCGCCAATCGCCTACTGCCCACCCTTCGCCCCTCGCCTACCCACTTGCCTTCGCCCTTGCCTCCCATCCCACCCACCTTTTGCCCCTCGCCTACCCGCCCGCCTCACACGCAATCCTCCCAGCTATGGGGGCGATCCCCCCCCTTTCGCCCCCTCTAGATCCGCCCTTGACCCGTTGCACAAGCGGACGACGAGGCCGAGATACATAGCGTCCCTCTCCCCTCCCCTTCACTGCACATAAATACCCTCGCTCATGCGACAAGCTCAGCAGTGTGCAGATCAGAGTTCAGTCCGTGTACATCCTCTGTCTTTTGTGAAGTGAAGCTCGCCATTTCGTGCCCCGTTTCGTGTACTGTTTTCCAGTTTGTACAGAAGATTGTATTAAGGAAAAATTTGCAGGTGGCTGCAAAAAAAGGTGAATATGTGACACTCGTGTGGTGAAGTCCAGTTTGAAAAGGAGCGGTATTAAGGTAAGCCCCACTGATTTCTGGCCACTTCCACATTGTAGCTGATCAACTTCAGTTTGAACAAACCATGTATAAAATCTAAACCTCACCTCATGCAGCAACACATCACATGTTCGGCGTTTGTTGTGTGAGCCATGTCACTCAATCAAGCCAACCAAAGCACAAACGTCCATCAACTCATACTTCTTCTCTAACAAGACGTTATTATTGCCCATTACCATGAACCTGACACTGCCAAAGTATGTTCTGCATAATCAATTGGTGCCCCATGCTAAAATTTGTTACATGTGGATTGGTGATGGTGTACAGTTGCTGATGTGAAGGTGAGGCATACAATACGTACTACAATCCTGCTCCATTCCCTTCTGGCATTCCACCCAATGACAAACTGTTCATCCAACATTTGTGTTGTGCCCCCAGCCATTTGTGAAGTGCCCTAATGCATGTGTGTGTGCTGTGTGCGTGCGTGCGTGCGTGCACGCGCGCATGCATACGTGTGCATAGGGGTTCCATGGGCATGTGCTTATTTCTTGCATTTCAATCTATGTAAATGTCAGCCAGTTCCAGTCGCCATTATTTTCGCTGCACATTTCCATTGCGGGTGAACACAACAAACGCTGAATATGTGACGTGTTGCTGCATGAGGTTTAGATTTTATACATGGTTTGTTCAAACTGAAGTTGATCAGCTACAATGTGGAAGTGGCCAGAAATCAGTGGGGCTTACCTTAATACCGCTCCTTTTCAAACTGGACTTCACCACACGAGCGTCACATATTCACCTTTTTTTGCAGCCACCTGCAAATTTTTCCTTAATACAGTGTTTTTTCGAAAGATGAGGGGGTTTCTGTAATTCAATGCATGCAAGCATGCACGCACGCACGAATGCACGCCTGCATGCTCGCTCGCTCGCACGCGCGCACGCACGCACGCACGCACGCACGCACGCACGCAGCACGCACGCACGCACATACGCACACACACATTCACTGACGTAGGTTCACACACAATGCACCTGTGACTGAACCGAACAAGGCAAAATTGAAGTAAAGCAAAGTACCAACAGCCTAGCAGACATACATGCGTGCATGCACATGCAGTTGTGCTATATTGCTGCGTCAGAGCATTGTGATGTAAAGTATGGAAATGATCACCATGACCAGGCGGTCAACTTTTGTGTTTTTGCCAAAGTGATCGGACTGACCCACATCAAGTTTCTTGCGAAGCAGCCCATTTGTTGGTGTACGTGCGTGCGTGCACATCTGTAGTGCCATATCGGTTCGTCGGAGCATAGCGGTGTAAAGAATCAAAATGATCTGCACGTGCAGGCGGTCAACTTTTGTGTTTTGGCTAAAGTGATCCAACGTACCCATATCGATATTTATCGATTATCCTGGAAGTGAAAATATTTTGGTGCGTCGGATCGTGTTGACTTCAAGGAATGAAATGTTCTACATCGAAGGGCGATCAACTTTATTATTGATGTTTAGGCCATCCGACCTAACCACACCGAAATATCGCCAATTTCCGTTATTGATATAATGGGGGGAGGTATTTTGGTGCGTCCAATTTGGTCCAATTGTTGAAAGTAACACAAGTCATGTCATGGCGACCAACTTTCTCCTTTATAGCGAAGCGCTGCGATGTACCGTTAAAGCGCCTATAGGGCACAAAATTTGTGACCCATTTCCAAGAAAATCAATCGATAATCGGATAAAATCGGCAATATCTCGAGATTGGTACGAAGTACGCACAAATCCTTTTGCATGCAACATTGCGATCACTAGCCGGCTATACATACCAAGTTTCATCGCGATAGGCCCTGGCGTTCGCGAGCGGCGCTCCAAAAACCTGGCAGAGAACATGAAAAAAAAAGCCGCAAAATTGGAACATTTTTGGAACTATTGACCCATTACAGTAAAGCAAGGAAACGCGTTATGGCGCATTCGATGCCCCAGAAGAAGGCGGTTCATTTGCGCCATAACGCGTCGAAATCCGTTCAGGCAATCAAAAGTTATAGGCGATCGAAATTTCAAAAACCCGCATTGATAAGTGGTCACATATTAAGGAAAAATTTGCAGGGGGCTGCAAAAAAAGGAGAATATGTGACACTCTATTGTTGAAGTCCAGTTTGAAAAGAAGTGGGATTAAGGCATATACCCACACTGATTTCTAGCCACTTCCGCATTGCAGCTGATCAACTCCACTTTGAACAAACCATGTATAAAATCCGAACCAAGCACAGCAACAAGTCACATATTCGGCGATTTTTGTGTTCGCTTGCAATGGAAGGAAATGTGCAGCGAAAAATGCGGCAACTGGAACTGACTGACATTTACATGGATTGAGTGTGAGAAATTAGCACATGCCCCATGGAACCCCACGCACACGCACGTACGCATGCACGCACGCACTTGCATACGCACGCACGCATGTACGCGTGCACGGACACACGCACGCACGCACGCACGCACGCACGCACGCACGCACGCACGCAGCACTCATGCAAGCATTAGGGCACTGCACAAATGTTACACAAACAGTTCATCATTGGGTGGAATGCTGGAAGGGAATGGAGCAGGATTGTAGTACGTAACGTATATGTGCCTCTTGCCTACACATCGACATCACCAGCTGTACATCATCAACAACTGACATTGCAAAAATTTTAACAAGGGACCAATTGATTCGGCAGGAACTTTAGCTGTTTCAGGTCCATGGACATGGGCAATGACAACGTCTGAGAGAAATGAGATATGAGTTGATGGACGTTTGCGTCGTTTTGGCTTGGCTGATTGAGATGGCTCGCACAAAAATCGCCGAATATGTGACTTGTTGCTGTCCTTGGTTTGGATTTTATACACGGTTTGTTCAAAGTGGAGTTGATCAGCTGCAATGCAGAAGTGGCTAGAAATCAGTGTGGGTATATGCCTTAATCCCACTTCTTTTCAAACTGGACTTCAACAATAGAGTGTCACATATTCTCCTTTTTTTGCAGCCCCCTGCAAATTTTTCCTTAATACAGTGTTTTTTTCGAAAGATGAAGGGGTTTCTGTAATTCAAAGCATGCACGCACGGTGCACACACAAACGCACGCTCGCATGCTCGCACGCACGCACGCTTGCACGCACGCACGAACGCACGCATGCACGCATGCACGCACGCACGCGCGCGCGCGCGCACGCACGCACGCACGCACGCACACAGACGTTCACTGACATAGGTTCACACACAATGTACCTGTGACTGAATCGAACAAGGCAAAATTGAAGTAAAGCAAAGTACCAACAGCCTAGCAGACATACATGCGTGCATGCACATGCAGTTGTGCTATATTGCTGCGTCAGAGCATAGTGATGTAAAGTATGGAAATGATCGCCATGACTAGGCGGTCAACTTTTGTGTTTTTGCCAAAGTGATTGGACCTACCCACATCAAGTTTCTTGCGAAGCAACCCATTTGTTGGTGTGCGTGCGTGCGTGCACATCTGTAGTGCCATATTGGTTCGTCGGAGCATAGCGATGTAAAGAATCAAAATGATCTGCACGTGCAGGCGGTCAACTTTTGTGTTTTGGCCAAAGTGATCCGACCTACCCATATCGATATTTATCGATTATCCTGGAAGTGAAAATATTTTGGTGCGTCGGATCGTGTTGACTTCAAGGAATGAAATGTTCTACATCGAAAGGCGATCAACTTTATTATTGATGTTTAGGCCATTCGACCTAACCACATCGACATATCGCCAATTTCCGTTATCGATATCATGGGGGGAGGTATTTTGGTGCGTCCAATTTGGTCCAATTGTTGAAAGTAACACAAGTCATGTCATGGTGACCAACTTTCTCCTTTACAGCGAAGCGCTGCGATGTACCGTTAAAGCGCCTATAGGGCACAAAATTTGTGGCCCATTTCCAAGAAAATCAATCGATAATCGGATAAAATCGGCAATATCTCGAGATCGGAGCGCAGTGCACACAAATCCTTTGGCATGCAACATTGCCACCACTAGCCGGCTACACATACCAAGTTTCATCGAGATAGGCCCTGGCGTTCGCGAGCGGCGCTCCAAAAACCTGGCGGAGAACATGGAAAAAAAAAGCCGCAAAATTGGAACATTTTTGGAACTATTGACCCCTTACAGTAAAGCAAGAAAACGCGTTATGGCGCATTCGATGCCCCAGAAGAAGGCGGTTCATTTGCGCCATAACGCGCCAAAATCCGTTCAGGCAATCAAAAGTTATAGGCGATCGAAAATTCAAAAAGCCGCATTGAGAAGTCGTCACATATTAGGGTTGTACGCTGACGCGTACACCCTGATTAGGGTTGTACGCTGACGCGTACACCCTGATAGAAGAACCGTGTACAGGCGGAGTCAGACAAAGCAGCTGATGTGGTCTTTGCCCGCCGGCTTTTTGCATTTGAGTCAGAATTTCGGCTCCGAGGGCGCGTCGCTGGTAGAAGCGGGCCTCGCGGCAGTGGCGTAGCCAAGGGGGGTGGGGAGAGGGGGAAGCATCCCCCTCCGAAATTCTCCGAAACTTAGTACCCTCTGTTTTTCCTCAATTTCAATGCAAAAAATTATGAAAACGACCCTAAAGAACCAAATTTTCGCCTGCGGCGCATTGTTTTGCGTTACAAATCGTGTAAAGCTCGTTATGTTTCTCTAAAAAAAAATTTTTCGGTGGGCTATTTTGAGCACCGTTTTGACCACATTGCTAACGTTTCAGTGAATGTTGTCCGGCAAACGAGCGTAAACCGTGCAAACAGATTACACGGAAGAGTGCCTAGAAAGCTTTCCCAGCCGAAATGGCGCAATGTCCAACAAATTCGACAGGGTACACCGTTTGCAATGTTGACTATTTTACCGAAATTGGACTCCCCCCACCCGAAATCAAGTTCTGGCTACGCTACGTCCGGGCTGGTCATTTGGCGAGTATTTTGCCACAATTCGGTCGAAAATCGTGTTTCGTTTGCTTTTCTCGGGTTTTTTTACTTTTTGTTTTTTTTTTCAGCCCTTACGCTCCTCTCTATATAAAGGGTTACAGGATGTAGTTGTGGGCATCATCACCACCATTTGCCTCCTTTTGACTGCTTTCTTTGCTTGTCTGCTTGCCTCGGCCACTGTGCCCTCCCTGCTCCCGGAACTGCCTATCTCGATACCACGCCCGGCCCACACGTGCCACGCTCGTGCGGGCGGGACAGGCAAACGTGGAGTTGTTGTGGCAGCATGGCCTTGCCTGTCAGTGAGCGATGCTCGCATGAATGAAACCTGCTGTTGACACTGCGCGCCGTTCCTTCCGTCATCTCCGCTGTAGTACAGGGTGTATCAAAACTATATGCAACCCCCCTAGGGAAATACTGGTTGGACGGATTTAGCTGAAATTCAACATACATATAGGCCCAGCAAAAATACATGACTAAGTTAAATTTCATGAAAAACGAACAACCGAGCGTCGAGATATGAGCAATCATCCAAGGTACACTAAAGTATTGCTGTAGAAACATTACTGCGTGTTTTATGGCAACAATTTCTCGTTGAATGGTAAACAACTGTTTTAAACGAGTGTCGAGGACCACGTCGCGCTTGCGAAGAGTCAACGACACTACCCAAGTGCGTCTCGTCGATGAAGCGGCTGCAGTGACTTTCCGAACGGCACGCGACGCAGGTGCACAGTTCATCACCTGAAAATGGGTGGCTCAGAAGCTGAAGCGATCGGAACGATGGGTCACCGAGCACTCTGACAGAGAGCTGCATGACGTGGCCATCACTGACGAATTCGACGTTAGCCGACCACTACTGATTCGTCAAGAAACGAGTGAAGTGGTGACAGCAAGTCGAAATCTTTACTGACAAGATTTTTCACTGTACCTTGGATGATTGCTCATATCTCGATGCTCGGTTGTTCGTTTTTCATGAAATTTAATTTGGTCATGTATTGGCCCTTCCATTTAATATTGTCAATACTCCGGGGGGATGGGGTATTGACCCTTCCATAGGGTGGTCATCCTTTTAGACCGGTTGATGCGTCAACCGTGGCTTGTTTTCTACTTGGAAGGCGGACTATACAAACACAAACATGTAACCGGTTTTTTAAGGTGGGGGGGGGGGGTGGATAGTCCGAGACCATTCGGGGGGGGGGGGTGCGGCTGGGGTAAGCAGATTTGAAGAGGGAGGGGTGTCAGGGGGGTTAAAAAAGTATACCTAAATACTGTCAAAGTAGGCACTTTTGGTCAAAAATTGGTTAAAATAGGCATTAAATAGCATTGACTAGCTGTTTTAGGTCGAAAAAACACTGAAAAAGACGAAAACACACTACATCTTATAATTGTAGACAAGTTGGAGCAGAAATTCTGGAGGGCAGGGTTGGGTGGGTGCTGTGGAGGGGTAAACTTTTGAGTGGGCGAGTGGAAACCCCCCCAACTCCCACCCCAGTTACATGTTTGGTTGTGGGTATATTGAAACAGTTTTCTATTAGAGGAAATGCGGTATTCCTTGAATTACTCCCATCATTCGAGTATAGGGGTCGGTGCCGGGCGTTGGGTCTCCGCGACCGCCTCGGCCTGAGGGGGCCACCACCGAACTTTTTCCTTGGCAACTTGTATGAGCTTCTCGCGGAATCCAAGCGGGTACGTCTTTTCTGACTAACACGCAATTCTCCATTGTGTTTTACAGTGTGTTGCTTTTTCGAATGATTGTACACTTTGGTGCACCGTTAGAGGCAGCTTCTTCAGAACAACGGGTTGGTCATTTCCCCGACTGTCATGGAGCAGTGGACGAAAAAGTATTCTGACAACGGAACCTTTGCGTATGCAATTGCTTTTGAATGGCCATGATATATTTTCTGTAAAGTGTTAGTACTCGAGCGTTGTAGGTGGTACTTTGGAGCAAGGCACTTGCAGATCACAACAAGCAACCTGGACTTACTGAAAGAAGTCTATATAAAACAGTTCAGCAACTTCATGTACAGAGAGGTATGATGATATACCGTAAACCCTCCATTTGAGCCCCTTTCAATAGTACACCCGGGCAAGACAAGGTTGAAAGTATAGTGCACCGGAGTAAGAAGAGGGTGCGAGAGTAGTGTCCAGAGGGCACTATTGAGGATTTATGGTAATTCTTTTTTTTTGTGTTTTTTCTGTGGAGGGGTTACCCACAACTGCCTATTCTTTCAACACCCCCCATACCTGTAACTGGGGGCTTTGGGGGCCACTATTTTTCAATCACCCACCCAACACCCACCCCCCCCCCCCCACCCCGACCCCCCAGAATTTTCCCAAAGGATTTCAACATGTCGTAAACGATAACAGTGAGTAAATGTTGGTGTTTTCAGTGCTTTTAAGTGTCATTCCGTAAGTCCTCCAATACAACCCCCCTCCAATAGTACCCCCTCCAATAGAGCCCCCAGGTATGGCAAGGTTGAAATAATAGACCCCCTCCCTCCAATAGTCCCCCCGGGGGTAAGGGGTAGGTTGTGCCATGTGCCTTTTATGGGCAAAAATATAGTTGTAGGTACATTTATAGTTGTTGGTACCCACGTACTACCCATGCCTATACAGTGGATTCTGTTCACAGTCAAACCTTTAATTGTGTTTAGCTCTCGAAAATCATGGATTCCATAGTGGAGCGCTTTATTGAGGTGGTGACCCCACGTGCAGAATCCAAGGAACC
Source organism: Paralinhomoeus sp. GSCO2_6 (assembly GCA_030248085.1). Classification (NCBI taxonomy): domain Eukaryota; kingdom Metazoa; phylum Nematoda; class Chromadorea; order Monhysterida; family Linhomoeidae; genus Paralinhomoeus; species Paralinhomoeus sp. GSCO2_6. The sequence continues at coordinate 29,484 of JASAMY010002664.1, forward strand.
GTTCGACATTTACTTGTGGGTGGCTGGGCATGAATTCCCACGCCACAGACATTTTCTTTCAAAGCTTTACTTTCAAGCCTTTATTTTTTCGATGACAACCGCTTTTAAAGCACCATTCAAAGTTGAAGCGGCTCTTCGCGTTGCAGGGATTTTCAAGCACTGACTTTGGATGTGATCGCGCGAATCGCGTTGGCCATAGAAGTGGACTCGCTCGGCGACCGCAACGACACCTTCTACCTTCGCGCACGCGAATTGCTTCGCTCGTGGGGGTTGCAGAACTCTCTCGCCTTGAGGCTCGCAGGTCGCCTTCACGCGCGTCACCTCTGGCTCCCTGCATGCGAACCGCCTGCCTGCCTGCCTGCACCTCTGGCTCCCTGCATGCGAACCGCCTGCCTGCCTGCCTGCCTGCCTGCCTGCCTGCCTGCCTGCCTGCCTGCCTGCCTGCCTGCCTGCCTGCCTGCCTGCCTGCCTGCCTGCCTGCCTGCCTGCCTGCCTGCCTGCCTGCCTGCCTGCCTGCCTGCCTGCCTGCCTGCCTGCCTGCCTGCCTGCCTGCCTGCCTGCCTGCCTGCCTGCCTGCCTGCCTGCCTGCCTGCCTGCCTGCCTGCCTGCCTGCCTGCCTGCCTGCCTGCCTGCCTGGCTGCCTGCCTGCCTGCCTGCCTGCCTGCCTGCCTGCCTGCCTGCCTGCCTGCCTGCCTGCCTGCCTGCCTGCCTGCCTGCCTGCCTGCCTGCCTGCCTGCCTGCCTGCCTGCCTGCCTGCCTGCCTGCCTGCCTGCCTGCCTGCCTGCCTGCCTGCCTGCCTGCCTGCCCCCCCCCCCCCCCAGCCTGCCAGCCCGCCGGCCTGCCTGCATGCCGGCCTCCCTCCCAGCCTGCCTGCCTGCCTGCCTGCCTGCCTGCCTGCCTGCCTGCCTGCCTGCCTGCCTGCCTGCCTGCCTGCCTGCCTGCCTGCCTGCGGAGCTGCGTGAGCTTCTCGCGGAATCCAAGCGGGTACGTCTTTTCTGACTAACACGCAATTCTCCATTGTGTTTTACAGTGTGTTGCTTTTTCGAATGATTGTACACTTTGGTGCACCGTTAGAGGCAGCTTCTTTAGAACAACGGGTTGGTCATTTCCCCGACTGTCATGGAGCAGTGGACGAAAAAGTATTCTGACAACGGAACCTTTGCGTATGCAATTGCTTTTGAATGGCCATGATATATTTTCTGTAAAGTGTTAGTACTCGAGCGTTGTAGGTGGTACTTTGGAGCAAGGCACTTGCAGATCACAACAAGCAACCTGGACTTACTGAAAGAAGTCTATATAAAACAGTTCAGCAACTTCATGGACAGAGAGGTATGATGATATACCGTAAACCCTCCATTTGAGCCCCTTTCAATAGTACACCCGGGCAAGACAAGGTTGAAAGTATAGTGCACCGGAGTAAGAAGAGGGTGCGAGAGTAGTGTCCAGAGGGCACTATTGAGGATTTATGGTAATTCCGACCTGCCTCCAACAGACAAGCGTCGCGTCTGCCCCTCAAGCTCCGCACACTCAAGCTCCGGACTGCAGCTGCGCCCACTGATCCAGCCGCCGTCCGTCAGCGCTCAAGGCCTGCCTACGGCTACGGCCCAAGCGGCGTCCCTCAGCTGACAAGTGGCGGCGGCAGCGCGCCTGCTGCAAGACCGGACTACTGGGAAAACAGGAATCGTACGTGCATTTTTCCATCCTGTCCGTGCCGGTCGCTCAGACGCCATAGGGCTCCAAGGGTACAATAGGAGCGCAGCGGCGCGCTGTGGACGAGCGAGCGTGGGGGAGTGAGGCGGAGCGGACATGGCGCGCGCGCGCGTGCATACGCTGATTGGTTTGCGCGTATGTGTGGTAATCTAGAGGAATACAAGAGACATCTGCTAAACCTCCCTGGCCTGCCTGCACCTGACCTTCGCCCATCGCCTACTGCCCACACTTCGCCCCTCGCCTACTCACTTGCCCTTCGCCCTTGCCTTCCCTTCCCACCCACCTTTTGCCCCTCGCTACCCTTTTGCCCCAATCCTCCCAGCTATGGGGGCGATCCCCACCTTTCGCCCCCTCTAGATTCGCCCTTGACCCGTTGCACAAGCGGACGACGACGCCGAGATAGGTACATAGCGTCCCTCTCCCCTCCCCTCACTGCACATAAATACCCTCGCTCATGCGACAAGCTCAGCAGTGTGCAGATCAGAGTTCAGTCCGTGTACATACTCTGTCTTTTGTCAAGTGAAGCTCGCCATTTCGTGCCCCGTTTCGTGTACTGTTTTCCAGTTTGTACAGAAGATTGTATAGAAGAACCGTGTACAGGCGGAGTCAGACAAAGCAGCTGATGTGGTCTTTGTCCGCCGGCTTTTTTGCATTTGAGTAAGAATTTCGGCTCTGAGGGCGCGTCGCTGGTAGAAGCGGGCCTCGCGGCAGTGGCGTAGCCAAGGGGGGTGGGGGAGGGGGAAGCATCCCCCTCCAAAATTCTCCGAAACTTAGTACCCTCTGTTGCAATTGTCTGTTTTTCTCAATTTCAATGCAAAAAATTATGAAAACGACCCTAAAGAACCAAATTTTCGCCTGCGGCGCATTGTTTTGCGTTACAAATCGTGTAAAGCTCGTTATGTTTCTCTAGAAAAATTTTCTGTGGGCTATTTTGAGCACCGTTTTGACCACATTACTAACGTTTCAGTGAGTGTTGTCCGGCAAACGAGCGTAAAGCGTGCAAACAGATTACATGGAAGAGTGCCTAGAAAGCTTCCCCAGCCGAAATGGCGCAATGTCCAACAAATTCGACAGGGTACCATTCCCCTGTTGCAAAATTGACTATTTTACCGAAATTGGACTCCCACACCCGAAATCAAGTTCTGGCTACGCTACGTCCGGGCTGGTCATTTGGCGAGTATTTTTGCCACAATTCGGTCGAAAATCGTGTTTCGTTTGCTTTTCTCGGGTTTTTTGACTTTTTGTTTTTTTTCAGCCCTTACGCTCCTCTCTATATAAAGGATTACAGGATGTAGTTGTGAGCATCATCACCACCATTTGCCTCCTTTTGACTGCTTTCTTTGCTTGTCTGCTTGCCTCGGCCACTGTGCCCCCCCTGCTCCCGGGACTGCCTGTCTCGGTACCACGCCCGGCCCACACGTGCCACGCTCGTGCGGGCGGGACAGGCAAACGCGGAGTTGTTGCGGCAGCATGGCCTTGCCTGTCAGTGAGCGATGCTCGCATGAATGAAACCTGCTGTTGACACTGCGCGCCGTTCCTTCCCGTCATCTCCGCTGTAGTAGACGCGAAGGCGACAGCACATAGGTATGTACCTGGTCCCTTTTGGCTGGCGAACAAGCCGCCCGCCGCCAAACGCGAATTGTGCCGCCTTGTTCGTCTGCTGCCTCCGCCAAACGAACGCAGTTCCGCTCGCAAGCTACAGAGCGCGATGATTAGGATTAGCGCCCTTAAGGCTTGATTCACAATTAATTAACGGTCTTCCCCGTCGGTCTCGGTGTCAGTCTCGGTCTTCCCATGCCAAACAGCGAAGACCGAGACCGATGGGAAGACCGCTAATTGTAAAATCAGCCGTTAGTTGCAGAATGTGGACGCTGCTCTTGCTCGCCGCTCTCGCGGCCGTGCTCGCCGCTTCCTTCGTCTGGTCAGTCCTTTCAAGTTGCAACTTGGAAGTAGATGTTGTCGAAACGTTGATGTGTACATACATACCTACCTACCACGTGCCTGTGTCGGTTGGGTCGGGGGGGGGGGAGGGGTATTAGCCCTTCCATAGGGTGGTCATCCTTTTAGACAGGTTGATGCGTCAACCGTGGGTTGATTTCTACTTGGAAGGCGGACTGCTGCCGGTGTCATAGTCCAAAACCGCCCCCAGGCCAGAACCGCCCCCCGGCGGTTTTGGCCTAGTCCAATACCGCCCCCCGGCGGTTCTGGCCTAGCGACGTCTAGGCCAGTACCGCCCCCCACCAAACTTTTTCTCCCCCCTTGACTTAGACCACATTTCAATAAAGTGTGGGTGTAAAAAATCAGGCGTGCATGTGCAAACGAGCGATTGTAACTTGCTGCGTCTACTAACTACTTGTCGTTTTTCCTTTCATACATATCATTTCACTTTTCGGATTTTCATTTGGTTGAATCGGCCCATGGATTCTTTTTCGAAGGACAGCATGCTGACCGATCTCAAGCGCCCTGTTGACGTTGGCGTGGATCGGTTTGGTGACGCAATTGCGTTCCTGCTGAGACTCCAGCTTCGTCCCATCAACGACGTCGAGCGCAGCGCCGATGGCTGTAGTCGTTGGTGTTGGGCTGCTCTGGCTGTAGGCTGCACAAGGCTGACTGCAGCGTTTGGCCCGCTCAACACCGACGGGTACACCTGCTTCAGCTGCTCGCGGCAGACGCAGTAACAGGCGGCTCTGCTGCGTACTGTCGAACAGGAAAACCTCGCCCACAGCCGACAGCGCGACCACCCAATGGTTGCCGTTTACGTGGCCAAATTGAAAGCCCTCTTCGGACAGCGCCTGCACCGCTTGCGCTTGATCTTTGAAAAGTTGACGAAAAATTGGCGAAAGGCAGGGGAATTAACCCACCTCAAAAGCGCAACCGACACCACACGCGCACACAACCCAAACGAAATAAGAAAAGCAAAGACAACAAAAGGCGAGAAGCGCAGCACCAAAGTGCGAAACATAGAAAAGACGAAAAAGCGACGCAGCGCGCAAGCGCACAGGCGCCCACACCCAGCAAACAGAAGCGCACCGCCACCAGCGCGCACCGCGGGAAAGACACGCACCAGAGCAGCCAGAACACGACCCCACGAGAGCAGGACGAAAAAGACGACAACGAACCGCACACAACAATATACGAAGAGACCGAGCGGAGGACGAGCAAGCACCAGACACAACAAGCAACCGACACGAAAGAAGCTATATAAAACAGCAGCAACCAACAGAGAGAAACACCAAACCCCCAGAGCCCCCAAGACACCGCAAACAAAAAGATCGGCACCGAGAAGAAGACGAGAGAGCCAGAGCACTATGAGATTATGAACCGACCGCCCCGACGACGAGCGCGCGCGCCCCTCAGCCCGCACACTCAAGCCCGACGCAGCTGCGCCCACTATCCAGCCGCCGCCGCGCGCTCAAGCCGCCCTCGCACGCCCAAGCGCGTCCCTAGCTGACAAGGGCGCAGCGCGCCTGCTGCAAGACCGAGCTCTGAAAACAGAATCGACGGCATTTTTCCATCCTGCCGGCCGTCGCTCAGACGCCATAGCTCCAAGTACGATGGGACGCAGCGCGCGCTGTGGACGAGCGAGCGTGGGGGAGTGAGCGGAGCGACATGCGCGCGCGCGCGTGCATACGCTGATGTTCGCGTATTTGAATCTAGAGAATACAAGAGACATCTCTAAACCTCCCTCCTGCCTGCACTGACCTCACCATCGCCTACTGCCCACACTCGCCCCTCGCCTACTCACTGCCCTTCGCCCTTCCTTCCCTTCCACCCACCTTTCCCCTCGCTACCCTTGCCCCAATCCTCCAGCTATGAGCAATACCCACCTCGCCCCCTCTCGATTCCCCTGACCCGGCACAAGCGACGACGACGCCGAGATAGTACATAGCGTCCCTCTCCCCTCCCCTCACTCACATACAATACCCCTCGCTCATGCGACAAGCTCAGCAGTGTGCAGATCAGAGTCAGCCGTGTACATACTCTTCTTTTCAAGTGAAGCTCGCCATGTGCCCGTACGTGTACTGTTCCAGTTACAGAGATTTATAGAAGAACCGTGTACAGCGAGATCAGACAAAGCAGCTGATTTCTTTCCCCGCTTTTTCATTGAGTAAGAATTCCTCTGAGGCGCGTCGCTGTAGAAGCGCCTCGCGCAGTCGTCACCAAGGGGGTGGGGGAGGGGAGCATCCCCCCTCCAAATCTCCAAACTCCGTCCCCTCTTCAATGTCTTTTTCTCAATTTCAATCAAAAAATTATAAAACGACCCTAAAGAACCAAATTTCCCTGCGCGCATTTTTCGTTACAAATCGTTAAAGCTCGTTATTTCTCTAGAAAAATTTCTTGCTCTTTAGCACCGTTTTTTAACCACGACTAACTCAGGAGTTCCGCAAACGAGCGTAAAGCGTCAAACAGATACATGAAGAGTCCTAGAAAGCTCCCAGCCGAAATGCGCAATTCAGACAAATCACAGTACCATTCCCCTCTCAAAATTAACTATACCGAAATGACTCCCACACCCGAAATCAACTCTACGCTACGTCCGCTCATTACAAGTATTTCCCAAATTAAGTAGAAAATCTTTCTTCTTTCTCAGTTTCAGTTTTTTTTCAGCCCTACCTCCTCTCTATATAAAGATACAGATTAGCTTAGCATCATCACCACCATCCTCCTTACTCTCTTCTTCTCCCTCGCCACGTCCCCCCTGCTCCGACTCCGTCTCGTACCACGCCCGCCCACACGTCCACGCTCGCGCGGAACAGCAAACGCCGAGAGTCGCAGCATCCCCTTCAGTAGCGATCTCGCATAATAAACCTCTACACTGCGCCCCCTCCCGTCATCTCCCTTAGAGACGCGAAGCGACAGCACATAGTATTACCTTCCCTTCTCGACGAGCCGCCCGCCCCAAACGCGAATTCCCCTCTCTCTCCTCCGCCAAACGAACGCAGTCCCTCGCAACTACAGAGCGCGATATTTAGCCCTGACATCACAATAATTAACTCTCCCCTCGTCTCGTTCAGTCTCTCTCCATCCAAACACAGAAGACCGACCGATGAAACCCTAATTAAACAGCCATCACAGAATTACGCTCTCTCTCCCGCTCTCCGCCGCTAGCCCCCTCTCTCACCTCAAGTCAACGAAAGATTCGAAAAACTCATTCTAATACATACCTACCTACCACCCGTTCGTCGGGGGGGGGAGTATAGCCCCCATAGCATCCTAGACAGAATCTCAACCATTCTACTAACGACTCTCGTCATAGCCAAAACCGCCCCCACCAGAACCGCCCCCCGCGCCTAGCCAATACCGCCCCCCAGCGAACCCTAGCACTCTCCCCGACCCCCCCCCACCAGAACTTACTCCCTACTAGACCCATCAATAAAAAAAAATCACACCCCAAAACAGCATTAACCTCTCTACTAACTCCCATATATCACTCATCATAATCCCATATCTTAAAACACATCACCGATCTCAACGCCCACCATATAGACCAACATCAACTCCACCCCATCAACACCAGCCACCCACACCCTCCACCACAACACCACCCAACCCACACACCCCACCCCCAACCAAACACCCCCACACAAAAACCCCCCCACCCCCACCCACCCCCCCCCCCCCCCCCCCAATAGCGCAGTGGGAATTTAACCCACGTCTCTGGATTACCGGTCCAATGCGCTAACCGCTACACCACACGCGCACACCAACTCCTCGTCAAATTCGAAATGAGAAGGCAAAGACAACGAAAGGGCGAGCCTAAGGCCGCAGCACCAAAGTCGTGTCTTTGCCGAAACATATTGAAAAGTTGACGAAAAATTGGCCAATGGCGCAGTGGCGCTTTGCCATCGAAGGCTCGCGACTTGTCAGCTTGCGCCGCGGCGCCCAGCGTCGAAGGCGGCAGTCGAAGGGTCGCACTGGGCTGTCCGTCTTCACTTCAGCGCTTGCGACCCGCGCCTTGTCGAGAATTGTAGACTCGAGTGACCGTAGATAAGGGGGCGATTTCTATGTAAAGGGGGCGGTTCTGGCCTAGGCTAGAACCGCCCCCCGGCGGTTTTGGCCTAGGCCAGAACCGCCGGGGAGAAAAAGAAGGGGGCGGTTTTGGACTGCAACACCGGCATGCATGTAACCGGGTTTTTGAGGTGGGGGTGGTGGATAGTCCGAGACCATTGGGGGGGGGGGGGTGCGGGTGGGGTAAGCAGATTTGAACAGGGAGGGAGTGTCTGGGGGTTAAAAAGTATACCTAAATACTGTCAAAGTAGGCACTTTTGGTCAAAAATGGGCTAAAATAGGCTATAAATAGCATTGTTTGGCTGTTTTAGGTTGAAAAACCACTGAAAAGGACGAAAACACACTACTTCTTGTAATTTCAAGTTGGAAAACTTCAGAAAATTCTGGAGGCCAGGGTTGGGTGGGTGCTGTGGATTGGTAAACTTCCGAGTGGGCGGGTGGTAACCCCCCCCCCCCCCCCCGCACAACCCCTACCCCAGTTACATGTATGGCTGTGGGTATATTGAAACTGTTTTCTATTATAATTAAGGAAAAATTTGCAGGTGGCTGCAAAAAGAGGTGAATATGTGACGCTCTTTTGTTGGAGCCCAGTTTGAAAAAGAGGGGTATCAATTAAGGCATGCCTCATTTATGTATAGCCACTTATGCTTTGCAGCTGATCAACTTCAGTTTGACCAAACTGTGTATAAAAACCAAACCAAACGCAGCAACACATCACATATTCGGCATTTTTTTTTGTGTTCGTGTGCATAGAAAGGAGCAGTGGCAATTATAGGACCTAACTGAACTGGAACACCCTGCATTCACATGCCGCATGACTAAATGCCACGTAGTTGCGAGACAGGCAGGAAGGACCCCAGGGTCTTGCACATGGACCACTATGCAGACATATGCAAGCACGCACACACGCACGCACGCAAGCACGCACGCACGCACATATGCACGCAAACACGTTGTATAGAAGCAGTGCGTTATTGGGTAAATGCCAAAAAGGAAATGACGAATGGAGCCAGTACCGTACGTATACGTACACATCACTTACTGAACTGTAGTGGCAATCCACATCTCACAAATGTTAGCAAGGTACCAATTATTTATGTAGGAACTTTGGCTGTGCCAGGTCGATGGTAATGACCAGAGATAGATGAGATGTGAAAGGATTGCTGTTGCATTTTGGGTGAGTGAGATGGCTCACACAAAAAAAGTGCCAAATATGTGACGTGTTGCTGCGTTTGGTTTGGTTTTTATACACAGTTTGTTCAAACTGAAGTTGATCAGCTGCAAAGCATAAGTGGCTATACATAAATGAGGCATGCCTTAATTGATACCCCTCTTTTTCAAACTGGGCTCCAACAAAAGAGCGTCACATATTCACCTCTTTTTGCAGCCACCTGCAAATTTTTCATAATACAGTGTTTTTTCGTAAGACAAACATCGATGCGTAAAACCTATACAGGCACACGCATGCACGCACGCACGCAGGCACGCACGCACGCACGCACGTACGCACGCACGCATGCACGACATATGTACCATGTATGACATATGTAGCATGCTTGGTAGAATCCCTCGAGTGCAGTAGGAGACACTCATTGTATAGAATGTGAGCATGTGGATTGAAAATAGATAGGTACGCATGTATTTTTCATTGACCAAAGTTGTGCACAACTAATTGTCATGCAAATGATACAAAGCAGGATGACCTATCAGCAAATGGCACAGCATGCAGAGAAACTACAAACAGAAGCCACTGCGGATAATTGTGTGTGTGTGCGTGCGTGCGTGCGTGTGCAGTTGTGCTATATTGCTGCATCGTAGCATAGTGATGTAAAGAATCAAAATGATCGCTATAACTAGGCGGTCAACTTTTGTGTTTTAGCCGAAGTGATGCGACGTACTCACATCGAGTTTTTTGTGAAGCAGCCGATTAGATGGTGTGCGTGCGTGCGTGCACATCTGCAGTGCCATATTGGTTCGTCGGAGCGTAGCAGTGTAAAGAATCAAAATAATCTACACGTGCAGGCGGTCAACTTCCGTGTTTTAGCCAAAGTGATCCGACCTACCCATATCGATATTTATCGATTATTCCGGATGTGAAAATATTTTGGTGCATCGGATCATGTTGACTTCAAGGAATGAAATGTTCGCCATCGAAGGGCAATCAACTTTATTATTGACGTTAATGCCCTCCGATGTAACCACACCAAAATATCGCCATTTATCGTTTTCGGTATAATGAGGAGAGGCATTTTGGTGCGTTCAATTTGGTCCAATTCTCAAAAGGGGTCTATTCCAGGTCATGCCGAACAACTTTTTCCTTTATAGCAAAGCTCTGTGATAAGCCGTTAGCGCGCCTATTAAGGACAATCTTTTTGGCCAATATTTTTAATTGCTAATAACTCATTATCGGGGGTGAAGTTTTAGGTTCAGTGACTTGGCATAAACTTTTTATAAGCAACTGTTCAAGAAAATCAAAAAAAAATTGGGGGTTAATTCGGCACTTTTTTGAGATTTACTCTTTTGGTAGAAACCACCCTAAAAAAACGACTATGTCCGAAAAAACGCATAAAATCGGCGATATCTCGAGTTTGGTAGGACGCAGAGACGATTCCTTTGGTACGCAAAATTGCCATCATGGGTCGCTTACACATGCCAAGTTTCATTCCAATTGCCCACGGCACTAGCGAGTGGCGCTCCAAAAACTGGGAGTAGAACACGAAAAAAAAGACACTTTTCGGAAACATTTTCGGGCGTACCCCTTTAACGCGCAGCAATACTGCAACGCGCTGTGGCACGTACGGTCCCCCGATGAGTGCGCTTCTTTTGACCCATAACGCGCCAAAATCGGTTCAGCCAATCAAAAGTTATAGGCGATCAAAAATCCGAATTCTCGCGCGCGCAAGTCGTCACATATTAGGGTTGTACGCTGACGCGTACACCCTGATAGAAGGAAATCTCTATAGAGGAAATCTTGAATTACTCCCATCATTTGAGTATAGGGGTCGGTGCCAGGCGTTGGGTCTCCGCGACCGCCTCGGCCTGAGGGGGCCACCGCCCAACTTTTTCCTTGGCAACTTGTATGAGCTTCTCGCGGAATCCAAGCGGGTACGTCTTTTCTGACTAACACGCAATTCTCCATTGTGTTTTACGAGTGTGTTGCTTTTTCGAATGATTGTACACTTTGGTGAGCCGCTGTAGAGGCAGCTTCTTCAGAACAACGGGTAATGGTTACTTTCCCGACTGTCATGGAGCAGTGGACAGTAAAGTATTCTGACAACGGAACCTTTGCGTATGCAATTGCTTTCCTGAATGGCCATGATATATTTTCTGTAAAGTGTTAGTAGTCGAGCGTTGTAGGTGGTTCTTTGGAGCAAGGCACTTGCAAATCACAACAAGCAACCTGGTTTTACTGAAAGAAGTCTATATAAAACAGTTCAGCAACTTCATGGACAGAAAAGTATGATGATATACCGTAAACCTTCCATTGGAGCCCCTTTCAATCAGTACACTCGGCTTTGGGGGCCACTATTCTTCAATCACCCACCCCAACACCCACCCCCCCCCCACCCCCTACCCCCCAGAATTTTCCCAAAGGATTCTCAACATGTCGTAAACGATAAAAGGTGAGTAAATGTTGGTGTTTTCAGTAGCTTTAAGTGTGATACCGTAAATCCTCCAATACAAGCCCCTCCAGATCGTGCCCCCTCCAATAGTGCCCCCTCCAATAGTGCCCCCCTCCAATAGTCCCCCAGGGTAAGGAGAGGTTGAAAAATAGTGCCCCCAGGAGAACTATTGGAGGATTTACGGTATGACCATAATACTGCTAAATAACACTATTTAGAGCCTATTTATACCCATATGTGACCAAAAGTACCAGCATACTAAACAAATGGTTGGCTACCCCCCACTTTTTGCTCCACAACCCCCCCCCCATGCCCAGCTACAGGTATGTGTCCCCTTCCGTGTACCGCGTGAAAGGTATTACCTACGCAGTCTACATGAACATAAGTCGCTGGCTTTATGCAATTGCAGATGACAGATACTACATAGATAGGCACGTTTCGCAGGGTGGCAAGGTCGGCTAATGTATCGCCTTCCAAGCTAAACGTTCAATTTCCCGTACTATGTATGTACATTGTATGTATATGTCCATTGTCCGTGCGGGTGGCCACCTTAAACAGAGCAGATGGAAGCTGTGCACGCTTAACACGCCAATTCAGGACCGGCCCATAATGGACACCTACCCCGAGTCCCTCAGCCTTCTCTTTGTGACCAAGGCCAATGGCTGGCACCAAATTCGGTCATTGGTCAGCCCAAGTTTTACCACGGGAAAGCTCAAAGTGGTACGCGCGCCTGAGTACATGCGCTCCTTACTGCGATATCGAGACAATGCAGTCACGGTACACGTATAGTGACCTACCTACCTACCTACAGTAGTCGGCACGGCAACACTGTATAGTCACTAGTGGATCCAAGATTTTTTGACAGAGGGGGAGAAGGCAGGGTTGCACAATTTAAAAAAGTTTAAAAAAAAATATTTTTTTTTTTAAAGTTGGATTTTTTTAAATTAAAATTTCTCTGTTTTGAGTAAATTTTGCTTTTGAGTGGCAAAAAACGTTTAAATGGTGTTTAGATGGTACAATTAGTAGTTATTCATGCATCAACTTGCTTATTAGCACCAAAACCAAGCTCTTTTTGAGGTTCCCAACTGGTTCCCAACATAGTGCGATACCGTACACGACCATTTAAAGGCAGCGGCTTTGTCACCATTTGACTAAAACGATGCTAAATATGCTTGTAAAGGCTTTAGGGAAGCACTACTACTTGTGTTTGACACTCTAATAGGCTAAAAGTATCTTATAGTACATGTATCTGGCATCTGGCACATGGCATGGATGGCTCCTAAGTCAATTTAAAAATTTTTTTTTAATTTAAAAAAAAACTTCAAATTTTTTTTTTATGAAACCCTGGGAGAAGGTCAAAGCAGTTTATCGCAGTTTATTTGAAATCGCAGTTTATTTGAAAAGGTCAAGTTTTGGTCCTGGCATTGGCATTTGCTTTGTTTGTAGTATTTTCAACACACAATAGTGAGGTGCAATACATAGATCCACAGCGCCGCAGGCGAAAATTTTGGGTGCTCTAATTCAAGGAAAACGTAAAAATCTGCCCACTTCGCACCTGTGCTCGTCCTTCTCTCCGCTCCTCCCCCTGAGCTCTCCCCCTCCCTCCCCCCAAATCTGAGCTGACCGGGGGGGTAGACCCCCTCACCCCCATTTTGGATCCGCTAGTGTTTATACTGTCATCGACTTGAGTGGACCGACACCCCTTCTATAGGTTTAGACTTTTGTCTACTTCTGCGACTGCTACTTTTTGACGCCTATTGCAAATGATACCTTTGCATTTTCACGCAACCTGTTTCACCTTTCATTAAGTATTTGATGATAGGTTAGCACTTCAAAAATTCTTTTAAACTCGTTCCTCTTTGATAAAAAAAATTGTCAGTCGACGCGACTCGTCCAGCTTGCACAACTCTAATTCTAGGGAGAATGTGCAACGTGAAGTTGGTACCCACGTACTAACTACCCATGCCTATACAGTGGATTCTGTTCACAGTCAAACCTTTAATTGTGTTTAGCTCTCGAAAATCATGGATTCCATAGTGGAGCGCTTTATTGAGGTGGTGACACCACGTGCAGAATCCGAGGAACCGTTCGACATTTACTTGTGGGTTGCTGGGCATGAATTCTAGAGTTGGGCGCGTATTTTTTCAAACGTATTTTTTCAAAAAAATACACGTATTTTTTTAAAAAAATACATCACCGCCTGTATCTTATTTTTAAAAAGTACGGTCGTAGTCGTAATTGTAGGTAATAGTCGTAAATCGGAGTCGTCAATACGTTTTGTTGGGTCAAGTGGTATATAATAAAACGATTGTTGTCATTAATCATTGTACCGTACATTGAAGAGCATATGTGACTTGTGTGGGTGGATAGACTTGCCACAAGACGATTTGTTTTACATCACATATTCTTACGACGCTTAAGATTTCGCTTACCATAGGTTTTCGGACGTAGGAGACGCGGACCCAACAATTGTCTCTGCTAGATTATTTGCTATTGCCTAAGCTCCTTACGCGCCCTCAATTCTCTGCGTCGCGCCCTGCGTCGCGTTCTTTGTTTGCTGCGTGCCCCCATTGCTGAGTTTGTTTGGACGGCAAAAATCTCCTGGTCGCGCATTACTCCGCTTGCGAACCCACTCACCCACACACCCACACACACACACACACACCGACACGACCCACAAGCGCGCTGCCAAGAGGAAGGGTGGGCTTGGACCACGGAAACTTGGTAACACCGACATGACCGACAACGCCGCCCCCAGAGGAAAGGCTGCTCCAATGTCGTGGTTTCGTAGTCCAACGCATGGTTTCCGTAAACGTGCTCCGCTTTTTTCCAAGGTTGGGGCGAGCGGTCGCCCACCTCCCATGCCTCGTGGTTTCCGTAGTCCAACGCATGGTTTCGTAAATCATCCTTTTCCAAGGTTGGGCGAGCGTGGTCGCCGACCTCCGATGCCTCGTGGTTTCCGTAGTCCAACGCAATGGTTCCGTAAACCATCCTTTAACCAGCGATGTGGTTTTCCCCAGAGTCACCATGGTTTCAAACGATCCTTTTCCAAGGTCGGGGCGAGCGGTCGCCCACCTTTAATGCCCCGTGGCTTTCCCGGTCAACGCATGGTTTCCGTAAACCATCCTTTTCCAAGGTAGGGGCGAGCGGTCGCCCACCTCCGATGCCCCCTGCGGCAACCGTTTCCCGGTAGTCCAACGCATGGTTTCCGTAGTTGAACGCATCCCGGCGGTTTCCGTAAGTCAACGCATGGTTTCTAAGTCGAACGCACGGTTTCCGTAAACGATCCTTTCCAAGGATGGGGCCGCAAATTGGTAACTGGGCCCAACGGACCAGGTGCCAATTTAATGGATTCGCCCTTAGGACTACGGAAACCATAAAAAAGTCGCTTACGAAAACCTCTGGACCTACATCCAAACTTGCACTGCCATCTTCGGAAAGGACGGCTTTACGCGTCGGACTATGGAAACCATGCGTTGGACTACGGAAACCACGGGTAATTGGAGGTGGGCGACCGCTTGGCCCAAACCTTAAGGGAAAAGGACCCCGGCTCCAACGGAAACCATGCGTTGGACTACGGAAACCACGGGGCATTGGAGGCGGGCGACCGCTTGCCTCCAACCTTGGAAAATGTCGGTTCCAACGGAAACCATGTGTTGGACTACGGAAACCCTCCCCACGGGGCGATCGCTTTTTTTTTTTTTTTTTTTTTTTTTTTTTTTTTTTTTTTTTTTTTTTTTTTTTTTTTTTTTTTTTTTTTTTTTGAGGCGGGCGCGCGACGCCCTCGCCGACCTTGGAAAAGGAAACCCCGTGGTTTCCGTCAGTCCAACGCATGGTTTCCGTAGCCCCCCCCCCTTTTTTTTTTTTTTTTTTTTTTTTCCTCCGAAGTCATCCGTGGTTTCCGTAGTCCGAAACGCATGGTTTCCGTAGTCCAACGCATGGTTTCTGAAAATCATCCTTTCCAAGGATGGGGCCGCAAATTGGGGTCTGGGCCGAACGTACAGAAGTACCTATAGGTAGAGAGCCGTGCGGTAGCTCGCATGACGAAACAACGCCGCGTACAATCACAACAAACGTACGTACAGCGCACGCAAATCATCACTTCATGGCGTAGTGCAGCGTGCTGCATCCCCGCTTACTCGCGCCTGACCCGCTCTTGCGTCGGGAAACAAACACGCTGTCGTTTTCAAAAAAAAAAAAAACCAGAAGTTTTTGAAAGATGCACCAGTCTTTTTACTGTGTTTTGCCCACTGTTTTGTTTACCATCGTTGTGCAGAAATCGGTCACCGAAGCGCGTATGGACGATTCCGTCGACACCGCGCGTTTTGTTTCCGCTAAAAAGTCATGTCTTCAAAATTGTATTGATTTTTTTGTCTTTCTCGCCAATCGCGCATTTTCTACGTAAGTCAGGGTTATCTGGAGTTCAAGTTTGCAGTTTTACGCTGCGGCGGAGATACCAATTGGCACTGACCAGGAAGGCCAATTCTGCGCGGACGAAGATTGCGAAGTCTACGCGAAGGTATGTATTAAAAAATTTATTACAAAAATAAAAATTGCTTCACTTTAAGATCTGCATCAGGTCTTACGAGCAGGGAAGGTCAGTCGAGTTGCCAATTCGCGATTACTGCCGTCCGTCACGCACGCACGCACACGCAGTGCACGCACGCACGCACGCACGCACGCACGCACGCACGCACGCACGCCCGCTCGCACGCACGCACGCAAGCACGCACGCACGCGCGCACGCCCGCACGCACGCTCGCACGCACGCACGCACGCACGCACGCGCGCGCACGCACGCACGCGCGCACGCACACGCGTGCGCACGCGCGCACGCACGCGCGCACGCACGCGCGCACGCACGCGCGCACGCGCGCACGCACGCGCGCACGCACGCGCGCGCACGCACGCGCGCACGCACGCGCGCGCACGCACGCACGCACGCACGCATTGTTTAGTTGGTCGCTCAATACAACCCTTGCTACTTTGTCTGCGACCCCGTAATGGAGGCCGGCGGTTCCATAGCGCGTTTCGGGTACACTTCGAACGTGCAAGGATGGTTGCTGCAAATTCCGCTCTTCCCACGCCAAGCTACCGACATTCCAACTGTATGGTCGCTTGATTTCGCAGTGAGATTTTGGGTAAAACCTGCAAATGAACCGGCTTAACCAGAAGAGGGTGTTCTTAATTGCTTGATTCAAGTTGAACAGGGCCATGGGGTGGTCGGGCCTTACGGCTTGGAAGAGGGTCGATGGCTGACTCCACCCAGACGAGCAAGCCATTGCTAGCAAGCAGGTGGACGCACATTTACATGCGTAGAATACCAACACTGAAGTGTGGCCTTTAGACGGGTCTCATCTAGGGAAAGAGGGCTCTTTAGGGGAGGCAGGACCTCGAGGGAGCAGGCCTGATTAACGGGGGGGGGGGGTGGGCAGCGGATGGCGAGTGGTAGACTCGGCCTCTTGCG
Organism: Paralinhomoeus sp. GSCO2_6; assembly: GCA_030248085.1. Classification (NCBI taxonomy): domain Eukaryota; kingdom Metazoa; phylum Nematoda; class Chromadorea; order Monhysterida; family Linhomoeidae; genus Paralinhomoeus; species Paralinhomoeus sp. GSCO2_6. The sequence goes on from JASAMY010002664.1 coordinate 46,293, forward strand.
CGCATGAATCCTGGGTTCGATTTGATGATTTATGAAACCAAAGCTTCCCTTACCACGGAAATCTCCGTCCCTGTGCCCAGATTACACACGGCGTTCTTCCGAAACGTCTTCGACCATTGATTCGAGACCGGAAGGCGTCATGGAGAGGAACGCTACCAGATGGGCCATTTCGACGGCCTCCTAGCGTTGCCCCTGAATCCAACAACAACAAAGGGGGGTGGGGGGCAGGCTTTACGGTCGCTCTGGCAGCTCTGCGTATACCGTGCCTTCCGCAAAAGCCCTATCGATGGCGGTCAACCGCGTTTACGCGTTCAGGGGCGGTTGTACACACAAAAGATAGGTGTGGCAGCGGGCGCGTTCGTCGCTCGCCGACTGGGAGGGAGGCTCCCTCCCAAGGGGGGAGAGGACGCCGCCGGCCAGCGCGCGCTCCCGACAGCGTGTGGCACGCCATACGGCTATAGGCGTTTTAACACAGTGCTACAGCGTGGGGCGCATCCGTCCCTCCGCCCCTCCTGCCGTCTGCCGGCCCTGCGGAGGCCGGGTAACGACCGGCGTGTCACTTGGCTCGGTCCGCCATTTTGTGCGCGGCACCATCTTGTCCGAGAATGATAGTGCCGTCCGCCTGCGTGTGCGGTGGTGTTCTGCGATTTCTGGCGGAACTTCCTTCTTTCTCGGCCGCTTTCGTGTCGATGCGCGTTTCTTTCTCCGACTCTTTGGCGCTAAAAGTTGTTTCTTTGAGGATTTCTCGAAATGCCCATGGGCGTCAACTTCTCGGCCTTTGTTCGTCAGGCGAATCGTGCAGTTGAAGAAGCGGCGTCTGTCGGTAGCGGCGGTGTCGCTTGGTGCGGAGGGCTCCCGAAGTGGGCGTGGACGGCGTCAGGCACTTCTGGATCCGCTACCTGGAGCGCGGCCACGTCAACGACGTGCCGCACCCGGCCGCGTGGACCGCCTGCTCCAGCAGCAGCCCCGTCTGCCGCGGCTCATTCACCAGTACATGCTGAAAGACAACAAGCTCGTCGCCAACCAGATCCAGGCAAAGCTTCTCGGCGACCACGGTAGCGTTTCCACTTCACCCGTCCCGTACCTTACCCTCCCTCGCTCAGGATTTTCACGGTGAAATTCCAGCCGATCCCCATGGGTGGGCAATTTAAAAATTAAGTGTTTTTTTACGAAAATTTATTTTGACAAAGTTGACCCACAAGTTGAGCTTTCTTGGCCTTCACTTTCCCTTTTATTGGTTCAAAAAGTTTCCGTATTTGGATTTTGGTGCAGTTTTCCATGTTGCTTGGCCTTCTTTAAACGTTCTTACCCAGGGTATTTTATCAAGGAGGATGGCTCTAACTAGACCCCGTCTTCTTCATCCCCTAAACCTCAAATTTAGGTATTGTGGTGAGCGAGAAAAATTCAAAATTGCCATCACCGCAGCCTGGGTTGTTTGCTGTCTGTTTTTGCTGCGTGCTGCTGCTGCTCTCTGCGTGCGTGCGTGCGTGCGTGCGTGCGGCTGATTGAGGTGGTGTGTTGCAGGTGAAGGAGGTGAAGAAGGTCAAGTGCGTCGCCTGGGTGCAGCGCTACAGCGCCTACCACTTCCAGGACTGCTTGTTCTGCGACGTACGAGACAACCGTGCTGCTTTAGAGCAACTGGCGCAAGTGCTTCACCTTTCGCAACGACAAGCTCATGACCATTCGGAACAAGGCCAAGCAACTCATCAAGGTCCGGCAGCGTCCTGTCGAGTGCGTGATGGGCGGGGGGGTACGTGAGCTGAGCAGGGGCGGGTTGTTGATCTGAAGCGGATGCGTGCGTGCGTGCATGGCCGCTAGGGAGGGTGTTGCTCCCATAAAAGAAACAGCCACCCGTTTCCTATCCATTTTAGCGTGGGCACCTGTTAACAGACCCTGGAGGACTAGCGGTAGGCTTAATAGACCTGGAACAATGATTTCACGTGCCAGACCAGAGGGTCACAGACAGGGAAATAACCTGGTGGTGGGGATGGGGGGGCAGCCATTTTTAAGTAGCAAGTTGAGTAGGGACACTCGCGAGGACCGATGTTACCCCCCCCTCCCCCTTCCAGTCAGGGGTCACTCCAAACATGTGTTCTCTTTGAGGTGTGCATGTGTCTTAACGGTGGCGGCAGGCATGCGTGCAGCGTTCCCATGGACCCCTTCCAGCGCTGAGTTGCTGCACGCCACCATCGAGCCCAGTTAACCGAACCTTTGATTTGAGTTTCTCTCATTCTGTGCGTGTCAACGTGTGCTGCACCACAACTGCAAATGCCTCGGCTAAGAATGATTCTTGTTGATACTGACATGCGTAAAGTGTTTTCAACAACAACTCCGATTACAGTGCGTGACACTTGGCACAACACAGCGCTGTTACACTGACTGTACATCGCAACACCGCGACAACTACTGAGTGGGCGAGTCGGCACTTAAAACTGAGCATGGGGCCACCATTGGCCTGCACAACTAGGGGGCCAGTGGCGTCGCCAGGGGGGCAGGGGGCGTTTGCCCCTCCCAAAATGTTCAGAGACACGATTTTTTCCAAAGGGGGTACCCTTACTACAATTCCCGATTAGACACAAATTGCAGCCTTGCCTCTCCCAAATCCAAATCCTGGCTATGCCATTGCTAGGGGCATCACATGGCGGATGTTGCCGATCATGGCCGATGTGACGATGCTGTTCCAGAAGGCTGAGATGCCCGCCTTCAGCTGCTCCAGCGTTGGCGCAGGTGCTCCTTCAGCTCATGCCATAGCTTCTCTATCCGCATCTGAGTCGCGATTTGATGCACTGTTCAGTTAGTAATTATAAACAAACTGTTAGGACCGAAAGGCTGCTGTAGTGGGGGGTGGGGGGGTTGATTTGCTAAGTGGAGGGGGACATGCCCATCTCTCCAACTGCAGGGATGGGGGGGTCCACAAATCGGCACACTTTGCATACAAAGTCGCCTGAATGAGCACGTTGTTTAAAACAGGGTTAAAATGATCAAATGTGACATCTCCCGGGATGGACCGCCCATATGCAACAGGTCATTTTCTCATGCTGATAAATAATTGGACAAACCAAATCGGGGGCTCTTTGGCAGACAGACAAGGAGGCGATGCGGTCCAGTTTGCGGACGCCCATCTTTGCCTCCAACCCAACTCACCCCCCCCCCCCCCCCACACCAAACCACGTTACATTGCATATGCATGACGCATCGATCATTCCTCCACCAAAAGCACACACACACAAGCACGCACGGGTATCCACTTCCGATCAACAAACCGCCCTACCACGCACCCCCCCCCCGCCCATCACGCACGCACGCACTGAACAGGACGCCGCGAACCTTGACCCGCGCTCGGCCTCGGCCACGAATGGTCATGACTCCATGAGCTTGTCGTTGCGGAAGGCGAAGCACTGGCGCCGGTTGCTCTCAAGCTGCATGGTTGCCTCGTCAGTAGAGCAGTCCTGGAAGTGGTAGGTGCCGTACCGCTGCACCCAGGCGACGCCCTTGACCTTGTTCATGTCCCTCCACCTGCAACACACCGCCTCAATCAGCTGCACGCACGCACGCACGCAAAACAGACAGCAAACAACCCAGGCTGCATAGGTGGGCTCAGGCAGGGTCTAGGGAGGGTTCACCCTCTCCCTGGCCAAGGCCATCCCGCTTTTTTGCGGGGAGAGAGGCCCCCCCCCCCCTGGCCGTTGCCATCCCAGATAAGTTGCAGGAAACTCTCTTCTCATTATTAAAAGAAATAGGGAATATGTGTATTTTTGTGTCCGTTCTTAGTGTAGCGTGACCCAAAAGCGCTTAAAAAGTGCTATTTAGGTGCTGTTTTGACACATTTTGGACCAAAAAGGATTTGCGCGCTATTTTGGTGCGAAATCTTCCCTTTCGACCCCCCCCCCCCTCCAAAATTTCCGATCCGGGCAGGATGGCGGGAGACCCTCCCCCCTCGATACCATCCAGCCACCCCCCCTGCTTTTGACCCGAATCTACACTGATGCCAGGCTGCGGTGATGGCAATTTTGAATTTTTCTCGCTAGCCTCACAATACCCAAATTTGAGGTTTAGGGGATCAAGAAGATGGGGTCTAGTTAGAGCCATCCTCCTGGATAAAAAAAACCCCCGGGTAAGAACATTTGGAGGGGGCCAAGCAACATGGAAAACTGCACCAAAATCCAAATACAGAAACTTTTTGAACCAACATGTGTCAAAATAAATTCTGAAAAAAAACATCTTAATTTTTAAATCGCCCACCCATGGGGATCGGCTGGAATTTCACCGTGAAAATCCTGAGCGAGGAGGGTAGGGTACGGGACGGGTGAAGTGGAAACGCTACCGGTGGTCGCCGAAGTAAAGTTTGCCCTGATCTGGTTGGCGACGAGCTTGTTGTCTTTCAGCATGTACTCGGTGGAATGAGCCGCGGCAGACGGGGCTGCTGCTGGAGCAGGCGGTCCACGCGGCCGGGTGCGGCACGTCGTTGACGTGGCCGTGCTTCAGGTAGCGGATCCAGAAGTGCCTGACGCCGTCCACGCCCACTTCGGAGCCCTCCGCACCAAGCGACACCGCCGCCACCCACAGACGCCGCTTCTTCAACTGCACGATTCGCCTGACGAAGAAAGGCCGAGAAGTTGACGCCCATGGGCATTTCGAGTAAATCCTCAAAGAAACAACTTTTAGCGCCAAAGAGTCGGAGAAAGAAACGCGCATCGACACGAAAGCGGCCGAAGAAGAAGGAAGTTCCGCCAGAAATCGCAGAACACCACCGCACACGCAGGCGGACGGCACCATCATTCTCGGAGAATACGGTGCCGCGCACAAAATGGCGGACCCGAGCCAAGTGACATGACCGCGCCGCCTTACCCGGCCTCCGCAGGGCCGGCAGACGGCAGGAGGGGCGGAGGAATGGATGATGCCGATGCTGTAGCACTGTGTTAAAACGCCTATAGCCGGGCTATTAGTAAAAGCGAATTACGAATTCCGAATTTTAATTTTTCTAATTTTGAATTTTGGTGAACGTCGTTCTCACAATAGAACGCGTGCATTGTTTGCATGTCAAGAGGAATTTACGATCTGGAAAGTTACCAAGAAATTGAAGGTTTATTTTATAAATTCGGAAAGCGCGGTGAGATAAAATCTGATCTTCGTTGCGAAACTTATCTCTGTGCCGACAAATTCGCAAATGAAGAAAGTTGGATGTTTGAGGAGTGGAACCACTTGGTGGCGGAAGGCCTGGATTCTTAGTCGAGGCCACGATGCGGACTCTTTGTTCCTCTTGATGAACAGGTGAGTGGTGTCAAGCTCAACTTCGCTTCCTGCTCAGCGCCAACCTCACCTACAAGAATGTCAACAAATTGCGTAAGTCGCGATCTCTGGAAATCTCTGGATCTCTACTACCGCGGTTCTGTCCAGTGCCTGGCCCGCTGATGCTGCTGACTCTGTCTTCAACCTGAAGCCACTCTCCTGGCGGTTTTGTGGCACTGGCGTCGGACAAGCGCGTATTCATGTGGGAGTCGAACTGGTTAGTCACTTTCGCCCCTCTCAGTCCCCCAGGGTGTCGCGGGTCCCCCATGAGCTGCAAACCGACCAAATGTTCGGTATTTTCGGTATCGGTATATACCCAAATTGAGAATGGCCGGTATTTGTCGGTACGGTATATACCGCATCGAATAATTTCGGTATTGTCGGTATTCGGTTCGGTATTCGGTATTTAAATATAAGTGACTGCGATGGCTCAAATTGCCATCTGGTTCTTCGCTTTCCGCCAGTATCTCATTCTAGGCCTCCTGGGCACTTGATAATGAAACCATTTTAGAAGACGGAGAAAAGCTGCTTGGCTTTGCTACCATTGAGGAGCGGCTTCTTTTTGGCAATCACTGTAGATCAGGCTAGCCAAACTGAAAAAAAGCCGCTGGGTGCTGTGATAGTGATAGCCGCCTGCGTGATAGTGGCTATTTCTCGCCATATACAATGTATGCGCCCTGTACATGTGCTTCCCAACTCTGCGAACAGAGTAATGTTAGGGGTCAGAATGTTGACGCGCTGCCTCTGATTTGTCGACAAAATTATAGGGAGTAGTGTCGATTTGGTGTTCTTTCGAGCGACACACAACTGGCATGTCGTCAAACAATCTATACTGCTTTTGGGGAGCAGCCACTCGACCCCTTGCGCCCTTTCCACTGCCTCTACATTGCTTTTGCGGTGCAGCAAGCACCAAACAGAAAATGGGCAGCTAAAAGGCAATTTCCCGGCCTCCGTTTATTCTGATTTTTGGCCCAAATCGCGTGCCTTAAACCACTGGAATCGGTGTTTTGTAACACCAAAAATCCCAAAAAAATACCAATAATCGAATACCGAACAAATTTGCGTCGGTATTTTCGGTTTCGGTATATACCGAAATTTTGAGATTGTATTTTCGGTATCGGTATATACCGAAACCGACCATTTTCTTCGGTATATACCGAAATTTCGTATATACCGATTTCGGTTTGCAGCTCTAGTCCTTACCTGATTTCACAAGAATGGAGAAATTGCCAAAACAAAATGTGAGGAGACACGGCGAGGCGAGCGCCTCGCGGAGGTGGCGACGATTGTGCCGACGCGACTATCCCACCAACAAACTTCAACAATTCATTTAGCCGCTTTGTCGTGAGACCCGCCTTGACCAGGCCACGACGACGCGATGGAGAAACCGGGTCCCGACGTGGACACGCGCCAAGGACCGCTCAGGGAGCCTCACACCACAGGGCTCATGGTGATGACGCTAGGTTTCACCGACACGTCGTGGCCACCCCGAGCGGCCCCGCCTGGAACGGAGTCTCGCGGGGCGCTCCTCGCTCCGCCCTTCTCCCGGAGGCCATGCAGGCTGCCGACACGCGGTCTCGAGCGCACCGCGCCTCGACCGCGCGCCCGGCCGCGTCGCGGACAGCGTCCAGTAAGCTCCTCGCGACCCCGCCGCACCGCTGACGTCAGGTGCCTCCGAGCACGCTGGAACCAGATGGCCCGCCCACGTGGACCCCGCCGGACTCTCGTTTCCGCGACCCTCCCTCCTCCTCAGGGCCCTGCAGCAGCTGTACATTAGCGTCGTTATCGTGTTGTCGTGAGCCGTTGCCTTTACCAGGCTTTGTGATTGATTTTTTGGGTCGGCGCGGTGACGCGTAACCGCTTTTGAGCGTAATTTCGGCGCGGGCCCAATACAACGAGCCAACCCCAACGCCGCCCATGTCGGACGTCGTTGCGCGCCCCCACCACTCGCCGACCTCGCGGTGGGGGCGGCGCTGCCGCAGTCAGTTGAGTTAGCTGCTGTGGCTTCCGCCGACACTGTCAACTAGCGATTGAATACTGCACTTCAGCATTGAATGCATCATATACACACAAATACACACACACACGTGCACACTCATCAGTTTTTGAACGAAAGCTCCGCTCGGCATTGCTGTGGTTGCCCACAGAACGTGGTGCATGACGCATTTCCGAGACGGAAGCACAGCGAGCGCTGGAATAAATACAGTACAAAAATTGTTTAAATGTTGGAAGTACAGTAGTACCGAAGTTTGCAAATTTTATCAAAATAATTCGGATTTGTTGCGTTACAATATGGATATACCGCTATAGTGGCTATCAGAAAGCGAATTGTGAATTGGCGAATTTTGAATTTTGAATTTTGACTTCGTATACTGTACTTCCAACATTTAAAATTTGATTTTTTGTACTGTATTTGAATAATTCAGCGCTCGCTGTGCTTCCGTCGGAACGGTCCATCGCCGCGCGTTCTGTGGGCGACAGCGGCGGCTATGCCAGTGAACGAGTTCTTGCTTCGAGCTTCAAAAATTTTGAAAAAACATACGCGGATATTGCTTGTGCTCATGTGTCATTATTTGTGTGTATATGATGCATTCAAATGCTGAAGTGCAACTATTACAAGCGCTGTGTCGCCGTTACTGTTGAATCGCACTGTGTGTCAATTGCTAGTTGACAGTCTTGCTCCACGTAAAGCCACAGCGGCTAACTAAGCGCAACCGGGCAGTGGCTCACCCACAGCGAGGGCTCGGTGGCGATGGCGGGGGCGGCGATACGCCAACGAACGCTTCGTCCAAACTCGTGGAGTGGGCGGCGTTCAGCACGTGTTCCAAGAATTTCCATCATCGGATTGGGCGACAGCGAAACGTGCGCTCGAAGGGAGAAGCGGTTACGCGTAATCGCACCACACATCACTGCAGCTAGGTCACCCACGCGACCCAAAAGAGGTCGACAATCGACATGTAGTTAATAAAGCCTGGTAGAGGCAACGGGCTTAAAAGCGAAAACACTAAACAGATGACTTGACGCTAATAAGCTGCTTCAGGGCCCTGAGGAGGGAGGGGAGGGTCACCGGAAAGGTTACGAGAGTCCACCAGGGCGGGCGTGAGGAGATTCCCACCCACATGGGCACGTCATCTGGTTCCAGCGTGTCGGAAGGCACCTGACGGGTTCGGCGGTTGGCGGCGTCAGTCGAGCGCTTACTGGACGCTGTCCCGCGATGCGGCGGGCGCGCGGTCGAGGCGCGTCGGCAGGCGGACGACCGCGTGCTCGGCCACCTCCATGGCCTACCGTGGAGAAGGGCAGAGAGGCGAGCGCACCCGCGGACGACAAACTCCCCGTTCGAGGACGCTGCAACAGCCCCGGTAGCGGACGACGCCGAGTCGCTGAAACCTAGGGTTGTCACCATCGAGCCCGGTGGTGTCAGGCTCCGAACGACGTACCTCTGGCGCGTGTCAGCAAGCGTCGGACCGCTTTCTTCGGTGTCGGCGTCGTCATCAGCCTCGTCGACGTCAGCAGGTACATCGCCGTTGAGCGACAGAAGCGGCTGAATGAATTGTTGAAGTTTGCTTGGTGGAGTGGTCGCGTCGCACGAGTGGTCGCCACCCCACCTGCCCGGGCGGCAGCCTCACAAGCGCTCGCCATTCTCTCCTCCGCCGTGTGTTCTCCTGAAAGTGATTCACGTTTTGTTTTGACAATTTCATTCTTGCTGAAGTCAGGGGTGGGTACTGCCACAAACCCTCCCCCTGGGGGACTGAGAGGGGCGGAAGTGACTAACCAACTCCACTCCCACATTAATCTCGCGCGTTTGTCCCATGCCAGTGCCGAACCGCAGGAGAGGAGTGCGGCTCCAGGCGAAGACAGGAGTCGGCGGTGTTGGCCAGGGCAGCGGGCGCGCTGGGACGGACCGCGGTACTAGAAATTAACTGCAGCCCCTTTTCGTTTCCCACTCTAGAAGGACGGAGCGGGAAGAGAGACCCCCCGCCGCACCGGCGCCGCCCGGTCTCCGCCCTCTGTTCCCCCATCGGCGGCGAGCGGCCTCCCTCCCCTTCTGCGTGCGCGACGCACGCGCTGCCCAAGCGCAGCCCAGTGTACCAAACGGACCACGTGCTTCGCGTTGCGACTTGCAACCCACTTTCAAGCACAAGCATGAATCGAACGCACAAACGTGCACTGTTCATACACCATAGCCCAGTGCCATCGAGCTGTTGGTCATAGTCGGACAGCTGTAACAACTAATACCAGGGAATATGTACCGTCAGTTTTAGCGTTCAATAGAAAATTTCGCGTTTCGAAGAAAGAAAACGAATTCGTTAAAAAAAATTTAGTCGTTCTACAAAAAAAACGCGTACTGGTATTTTAAAAACAGGACAGGTATTCTTACAATTCAGGCCTTGCTTAGGGTTTAGGCTTTGCACAGACTTTTATTAGGCTTAGCCTCATGCATCGCTGAGGCTTTGGTAAAGAAGGGCTAGCCTAGCAGACACGAAAGACTAAGCGAAGGTTATGCAGTCCCTAACTATGCCTAAGCAAGGCCTACGCCGCCAAGCAATGCCTCAGCCTAAGCCTTAGCAAGACCGATGCCTCAGAAAGGCAAAGCCGTCTTCTGTCGAACGCTTGAAGTGGAACAGCGCCAGGTATAATCCTGGCTACGCCACGGAATGCAATGCAATGTTTTGTGCTCAGTGAGTCAGACACGTTGGTTGCAATCGTTCCATTGGTTGGCTCCGGCATTGCTCTACACTAGAGTCCTGCAGGAGAGGGAGGCCGCGCGCCGCGATAGGAAGGGAGGACGGGAACTCCGCGCGGCGTCGGTGCGGCGGGGGGTCTCTCTTCCCGTCCCGTCCTTCTAGAGTGGGAAACAAAAAGGGGCTGCAGTTAATTTCTAGTGACCGCGGTGGTCAGAGATCCAGAGATTCCCAAGAGATCAGCAACTTACGCGATTCTTTTGACATTCTTGTAGGTGAGGTTGGCGTCGAGCAGGAAGCGGAGTTCGTTGGGCCCAGCTCGCTGTCGTCAGAGAGGACGGAGAGCATCGCGTCGGCCTCGACTCGAGTTCCAGGCCTACCACCACCAAGTAGTTTCCACTTCCTAGAACATCCAACTTTCTTCATTGCGAATTTGTCGGCACAGAGATAAGTTTCGCAACGAAATTAAATTTTATCTCACCACGCTTTCCCGGAATTTATAAAATGAACATTCACAATTTCTTGGTAACTTTCCAGATAGTAAATTCCTCTTGACATGCAAACAATGCACGCGTTCTATAAACGACGTTCACCAAAATTCAAAATTCAAAATTCAAAATTCGGAATTCGCAATTCGCTTTTACTAATAGCCCGTATAGCGTGCACACGCTGTAGGGAGCGCGCGCTGGCCGGCGGCGTCCTCCCCCCCTGGGAGGGAGCCTCCCTCCCAGTCAGCGAGCGACGAACGCGCCCGCTGCCACGCCTATCTTTTGTGTGTACAACCGCCCCTGAACGCGTAAACGCGGTTGACCGCCATCGATAGGGCTTTTGCGGAAGGCACGGTAGTTGCACGTATATGTATGTATGTAGATTCCACTTGTGCGGCGACCACGACATGGCCAAGTTCGAGCCGGAAAAGAACGAGTGTCCCCTGATGGGTCAGCTGCTCATCGTCAACGAGCAAGTCGCCCACGTTGTCGGAGAATACAAAGCGCACGTGCGCGTTTATTGACCACATTTTGTTCACTACCCTATAATTCGAGGCATTCGAGAGTTTCATTCGTCATCAATTCGAGCCGTAAGGAGGGGGTGGGGGTGTAATTTTAGGAGGAACTACCGTAAATCCTCCAAAGAACGCCCCCCCCCCCATCCAATGAACGCCCCCCCCCCTCCAATGAACGGCCAGGGTGGAGGGTAGGTTGAAAAAACAAACGCCCACTCTCCAATAAACGCACAGGACGTGCTTTAGAAACACAGTTATGCAATAGAATGCTTGTCAAAACAGGTATTGTCACGCGATATTCTACGCTTGGGTACTGTATATTGCCTGTACGCACTAGAACAGCTATTGTTTAGCCACTGCAGAAGATGATTTGCAACAATAACCGTACAATTTTCATGTTTAACTAACGATTATTGGGTCTGTACAGCATTGTTGCAACGCCATTTAGTAGTTGAGTTTATGGACGCCCCCCATCCAATGAACGCCCCCCCTCCCTCCAATGAACGCCCAGGGTAGAGGGTAGGTTGAAAAAATGAACGCCCAGGGGCGTTCATTGGGGGATTTACGGTATGTATAGGTAAATAAAGAGGGGTGCCGATAAACTGGAAGACTCGATGTGTGGGGAGCTTTGTTGGCGCGAAGCGTGTTGAGGGTTTTTTTATGGAAAAACACACTGCGCACAATACACTGCACAGTACATTGCATGCGCATACGCTCCTATACATACACTCAGAGACCGAAAAAATGTGCCCTTCAGACGATGGCCCAGTACAAGTTTCGTGAGCCACATTAGATAAATTGCAATTTCAGAAGGAACCCCTCTTCAGCATCATCGTCGTCATCGAACACGCCACCGCCGTCATACTGCCAGTGACCAACGAGAGGATCACACGGTTGTATATGCAAATTTTGAGAACCAACGAGTGCCGCAATACACTTGAATAGCGCCCATGATGTGCCACGCACGCACGCACGCACGCACGCACGCACGCACGCACGCACGCACGCACGCACGCACGCACGCACGCACGCACGCACGCAGGGAACTAGACAATCAATCCATGAATCAAAACCTAGGAGCGTTCGGATTCGTGCCCATTTCAACGTTTCGGCTGTCGTACGACAGTCGCGACATGACGATTGGCGCCCCCTACGATGGCTATCCTCAGATCGTTGAGGTTGATCACTTGGCGGTGGCAGAGAATGGCACCCTCGTGAACAGCACCTCCAGGTGCGCGTTTTTATTTGTAGATTTTTTTCAATACGGATGAGAGGAGAGGCAAAGCGTGTTCAGAATGAGCCAGAATGCGACGCTGACTTGCGCCACAGGCTATTACGGCTGTCATTGCAACGTCTTTTGCCTGCCCTCGTTGCGTTACAACTGCGAAAAGGTATGAAAAGTTAATAATGTTATTTAATTCAGCGGGTGCGAGAATTGTGCAAAACGAATTCGAGGGATGCTCAGTGTCGCAAGATCGATTTGTCAATTTTAGAGTACGGGCAGAAAAGTGTGCCACCACGACTACATGGGAGACCAATGTGAGACCAAATGCGACGAAGCGACCACTCCGCATAGAGTTTGTGACAGATCCACTGGGAAGCTACTGTGTGAAGAAGGTATTGTCGCTGGCTGTGCGTGCGTGCGTGCGTGCGTGCGCGCGCGCGTATCCCCTTTTTTCGTTTGTAGGCTATGCGAAACGATCTGGTGGTTGTCAGAAACTCGATTGCAGCCACATAAAGGTCAGACAACAACACTGCGGATATAACCGTTGCAAAACCCTGAAAAACTTCAACAAGAGAACCGGAGGATTCTTTCGGTGTGTTGACCGTCCTTGACTCCGTCACACCCTGCTCGCGCCTTTCGATCAGCGCTGCAACAGCACTACAACTTTGGCTTCTAGTGAAACTTTTTCTCTTTTCTTCTTGCGCTTCCGTTGGCATGTCAATCTACATGTATTCGTTTGTGAAAAACGTTTAGAGACAGATACATAGAAGAGGAGCAGCCCTGATTGGGGCTCCTTGACGCACGTACACTTCGCACGCATCAGAAAAACTGCCAGCGAAGACTGTGCTGCGAAGGTGATTTGAAATCCGATCTACCTGAAAGAAAAACTGCTGGCTGTTATTTTTTGCGTCTATCTGACAAGCGAGCATCAGCTGTTCCGCTCCCTCTCGGTTGCTGACACGCACAGCACCACGCCTACCTTACTTGCCCCGCGCCTACATACACAACGCGACCGCAACTTCAGTTTTGGCAGGCAACATTTTTTCCAGAACTGAAGTAAAGTGTGTGTGCTGAGTGTGGTAAGAGGCATGAAGACAATGAACATTATTTTGGTGTGTTGCGGTTTACTACACCTCTACCTGTGTGGCGGAACATACACAAGGAGAAATGGATATCCAGAATCGAGGCCGCTTGAAGTGGGACATAGAACTATGGGTATTGCAGTTTTCTGATCAGTGACAATCCTTTTGATACAATCAGATTACCCTTTCCTTTTTTTTCGCTGGACAAAGTTGGCCAAATTTTGCTGGAGGACAAAGCACTTCTCCCCATCCCATGGATACCGTACCTACTGTACGTACAATGTATGCACATTGTACGCACTATAAATGGGTAGACGGCAGGGTGAGTAAACTCGCGTACCTACAGTAGCAACAATTCAGACCTGACCGACCATCAGGCAGTCAAAGTGGTTCGGGCGCAAGCCGTAACCGACCGCAGCCTAATTCTCATCGCCGAACGAGATGCGCAACGAGAAGTCGCAGCGGGTTGCGCCGATTTTCAGCTCAAATTGATTTTTTTTTGCGAAAAAATTAAAAGCATTTTTTAGATCGACAAGTCGGAGAGATGCGCTTCTTCGACAACTACGGTCAGCTCATTGCCCTGGCGTTTACTGTGTGTGTGGGGGTGGGGGGGGGGGACTGACCCTATTGTCAATTTAAAAATGCCTGGATCATTGGCTCATATGGCTACGGAGGGGCAGGTGTACACTTTGCCTCTCTTTTCTCCCAGCTTCCACCTTATTAGCAAACAGTCGGATTCAAAGCAGGAATTTTTTTGTAAATTGCGAGCTTGCGCGCCTATAAAACTTGTCACGCATGATCTGAAGAAAATGACGCAAATATAAATATAAAAACGTCTAAAAAATTGTAGAGTCGCGGTCACAAGGCCAAAGATCGTTCTCCTTGTCCGAGGTCTCAAACGGCAACCCACAGACGCGAGCTGGCGACATTGTCGAGATTCGTGGACAACAGGTTTGTCAAAACATTAGGCATCGCCATTTGTTTGCGTGTTTTTTTTTGTACGTACCGTAAATCTTCCAATGAATCCCCCTTCCAATAGTGGCCCTCTTCAATGGTGCCCCTAGGGGGCAAGGAGATGTTACCGCAAACCCTATAATTAGCCCACCCTATAATTAGCCCCCCCCCTATAATTATGGACTCTCCCAAGACCACTTTGAGTTAATACACGCCCCCTTTCCCTATCCCTATAATTACGCCCCCGCCCTCAGTCAGGGTGCACGCGTCAGCGTACAACCCTAATGTGTGACGACTTCTCAGTGCGGATTTTCGAATTTTCGATCGCCTGCAACTTTTCCATTGCCTAAACGGATTTCGGCGTGTTTTATGGCTCAAATAAACCGCCTTCTTCCGGGGCATCGAACGCGCCGTAACGCGTTTCCTTGTTTTGCTTCAAGGGGGAGATGTTGCGAACCTCTGATCTCTGAGACATACATGTAACCGGGTTTTTGAAGTGGGGGGGGGGTCGGCGACCATTCTGGGGGGTGGGGGGGGGGGTAAGCAGATTTGAAGAGGGAGGGGGGTGGGGGGTAAAAAAGTGTACCTAAACAGTGTCTAAATAGGCACTTTTTGGTCAAAATAGGTTAAAATAGGCTATAAATAGCGCTATATTTTGCTGTTTTAGGGTCAAAAACACTAAAAAAGGCGAAAAAAAACACTGCTTTTTACAGTTGTAGACAAGTTGGAAAACTTTTGAAAAATTCTGGGGGGAAGTTGGAGTGGGGGGGGGGGTTAGGGAGGGCGTATTTTTTAAGCCTCAGATTCGTAACCCCCCCCCCCCCCAACCCCCCCAGTTACATGTATGCTCTTCGCGTTGCAGGGATTTTCAAGCACTGACTTTGGATGTGATCGCGCGAATCGCGTTGGCCGTGGGAGTGGACTGGCTCGGCGACCGCAACGACACCTTCTACCTTCGCGCACGCGAATTGCTTCGCTCGTGGGGGTTGCAGAACTCTCTCGCCTTGAGGCTCGCAGGTCGCCTTCACGCGCGTCACCTCTGGCGCCCTGGGTGCTCAACCGCCTGCCTGCCTGCCTGCACTCTCTGGCTCCCTGCATGCGAACCGCCTGCCTGCCTGCCTGCCTGCCTGCCTGCCTGCCTGCCTGCCTGCCTGCCTGCCTGCCTGCCTGCCTGCCTGCCTGCCTGCCTGCCTGCCTGCCTGCCTGCCTGCCTGCCTGCCTGCCTGCCTGCCTGCCTGCCTGCCTGCCTGCCTGCCTGCCTGCCTGCCTGCCTGCCTGCCTGCCTGCCTGCCTGCCTGCCTGCCTGCCTGCCTGCCTGCCTGCCTGCCTGCCTGCCAGCCTGCCTGCCTGCCTGCCTGCCTGCCTGCCTGCCTGCCTGCCTGCCTGCCTGCCTGCCTGCCTGCCTGCCTGCCTGCCTGCCTGCCTGCCTGCCTGCCTGCCTGCCTGCCTGCCTGCCTGCCTGCCTGCCTGCCTGCCTGCCTGCCTGCCTGCCTGCCTGCCTGCCTGCCTACCTGCCTGCCTGCCTGCCTGCCTGCCTGCCTGCCTGCCTGCCTGCCTGCCTGCCTGCCTGCCTGCCTGCCTGCCTGCCTGCCTGCCTGCCTGCCTGCCTGCCTGCCTGCCTGCCTGCCTGCCTGCCTGCCTGCCTGCGGAGCTCCGGTGAGCTTCTCGCGGAATCCAAGCGGGTACGTCTTTTCTGACTTAACACGCAATTTTCTCCCATCTGTGTTTTACAGTGTGTTGCTTTTTTTTCGAATGATCGTACGCTTTGGTGCACCGTTAAAGAGGCAGCTTCTTTAGAACAACAGGGTTTGGTCATTTGCCCGACTGTCATGGAGCAGTGGCACGAAAAAGTATTCTGACGAACGGAACCTTTGCGTATGCAATTGCTTTTGAATGGCCATGATATATTTTCTGTAAAGTGTTAGTACTCGAGCGTTGTAGGTGGTACTTTGGAGCAAGGCACTTGCAGCATCTACAACAAGCAACCTGGACTTACTGAAAGAAGTCTATATAAAACATGTTCAAGCAACTTCATGGACAGAGAGGTATGAATGATATACCGTAAACCCTCCATTTGAGCCCCTTTCAATAGTACACCCGGGCAAGACAAGGTTGAAAGTATAGTGCACCGGAGTAAGAAGAGGGTGCGAGAGTCATTGTCCAGAGGGCACTATTGAGGATTTATGGTAATTCCGACCTGCCTCCAACAGACAAGCGTCGCGTCTGCCCCTCAAGCTCCGCACACTCAAGCTCCGGACTGCAGCTGCGCCCACTGATCCAGCCGCCGTCCGTCAGCGCTCAAGGCCTGGCCTACGGCTACGGCCCAACGCGGCGTCCCTCAGCTGACAAGTGGCGGCGGCAGTGCGCCTGCTCCAAGACCGGACTACTGGGAAAACAGGAATCGTACGTGCATTTTTCCATCCTGTCCGTGCCGGTCGCTCCAGACGCCATAGGGCTCCAAGGGTACAATAGGAGCGCAGCGGCGCGCTGTGGACGAGCGAGCGTGGGGGAGTGAGGCGGAGCGGACATGGCGCGCGCGCGCGTGCATACGCTGATTGGTTTGCGCGTACTGGGTTGTAATCTAGAGGAATACAAGAGAACATCTGCTAAACCTCTCTGGCCTGCCTGCTCGCGCCTGACCTTCGCCAATCGCCTACTGCCCACCCTTCGCCCCTCGCCTACCCACTTGCCTTCGCCCTTGCCTCCCATCCCCCACCCACCTTTTGCCCCTCGCCTACCCGCCCGCCTCACACGCAATCCTCCCAGCTATGGGGGCGATCCCCCCCCGGTCGCCCCCGCGAGATCCGCCCGGGACCCGGTGCACAAGCGGACGACGACGCCGAGATAGCGTCCCACTCCCCTACCCTCACTGCACATAAATACCCTCGCTCATCCGACAAGCTCAGCAGTGTGCAGATCAGAGTTCAGTCCGTGTACATACTCTGTCTTTTGTGAAGCGAAGCTCGCCATTTCGTGCCCCGTTTCGTGTACTGTTTTCCAGTTTGTACAGAAGATTGTATAGAAGAACCGTGTACAGGCGGAGTCAGACAAAGCAGCTGATGTGGTCTTTGCCCGCCGGCTTTTTTGCATTTGAGTCAGAATTTCGGCTCTGAGGGCGCGTCGCTGGTAGAAGCGGGCCTCGCGGCAGTAGCGTAGCCATGGGGGGGGGAGGGGGGAGGGGCAAGCATCCCCTCCGAAATTCTCCGAAACTTAGTACCCTCTGTTTTTCCTCAATTTCAATGCAAAAAATTATGAAAACGACCCTAAAGAACCAAATTTTCGCCTGCGGCGCATTGTTTTGCGTTACAAATCGTGTAAAGCTCGTTATGTTTCTCTAGAAAAATTTTCTGTGGGCAATTTTGAGCACCGTTTTGACCACATTACTAACGTTTCAGTGAGTGTTGTCCGGCAAAGGAGCGTAAAGCGTGCAAACAGATTACATGGAAGAGTGCCTAGAAAGCTTCCCCAGCCGAAATGGCGCAATGTCGAACAAATTCGACAGGGTACCATTCCCCTGTTGCAAAATTGACTATTTTACCGAAATTGGACTCCCACACCCGAAATCAAGTTCTGGCTACGCTACGTCCGGGCTGGTCATTTGGCGAGTATTTTTGCCACAATTCGGTCGAAAATCGTGTTTTGTTTGCTTTTTTCTGGTTTTTTGACTTTTCGTTTTTTTTTAGCCCTTACGCTCCTCTCTATATAAAGGGTTACAGGATGTAGTTGTGGGCATCATCACCACCATTTGCCTCCTTTTGATTGCTTTCTTTGCTTGTCTGCTTGCCTCGGCCACTGTGCCCCCCTCCCTGCTTCCGGGACTGCCTGTCTCGGTACCACGCCCGGCCCACACGTGCCACGCTCGTGCGGGCGGGACAGGCAAACGCGGAGTTGTTGTGGCAGCATGGCCTTGCCTGTCAGTGAGCGATGCTCGCATGAATGAAACCTGCTGTTGACACTGCGCGCCGTTCCTTTCCTTCCCCCGTCATCTCCGCTGTAGTGCAGGGTGAATCAAAACTATATGCAACCCCCCTAGGGAAATACTGGTTGGACGGATTTAGCTGAAATTCAACATACATATAGGCCCAGCAAAAACACATGACCAAATTAAATTTCATGAAAAACGAACAACCGAGCGTCGAGATATGAGCAATCATCCAAGGTACACTGAAGTATTGCTGTAAAAACATTACTGCGTGTTTTAGGGCAACAATTTCTCGTTGAATGGTAAACAACTGTTTTAAACGAGTGTCGAGGACCATGTCGCGCTTACCAAAGGTCAACGACACTACCCAAGTGCGTCTCGTCGATGAAGCGGCTGCAATGACTTTCCGAACGGCACGCGACGCAGGTGCACAGTTCATCACCTAAAAATGGATGGCTCAGAAGCTGAAGCGATCGGAAGGATGGGTCACCGAGCACTGAGACAGAGAGCTGCCTGACGTGGCCATCACTGACCGATTCGACGCTAGCCGACCAGTGATGATTCGTCAAGAAACGAGTGAAGTGGTGACAGCAAGTCGAAATCTTTACTGACAAGATTCTTCACTGTACCTTGGATATCTCGATCTCGATGCTCGGTTGTTCGTTTTTCATGAAATTTAATTTGGTCATGTATTTTTGTTGGGCCTATATCTATGTTGAATTTCAGCTAAATCCGTCCAACCAGTATTTCCCTAGGGGGGTGCATATAGTTTTGATACACCCTGTAGACGCGAAGGCGACAGCACATAGTCCCCTTTGACTGTCGAACAAGCCGGCCGCCGCCAACGCGCAATTGTGCCGCCTTGTTCGTCTGCTGCTTCCGCCAACGTATAGACGAACGCAGTTCCGCTCGCAAGCTACAGAGCGCGATGATTAGGATTAGCGCCCTTATTCACAATTAATTATTCACAATTAATTAACGGTCTTCCCGTCGGTCTCGGTGTCAGTCTCGGTCTTCCCATGCCAAACAGTGAAGACTGAGACCGATGGGAAGACCGCAAATTCCACGGTTGCAATCGCGGAATGAAATTAGTTGCAGAATGTGGCCGCTGCTCTTGTTCGCCGCTCTCGCGGCCGTGCTCGCCGCTTCCTTCGTCTGGTCAGTCCTTTCAAGTTGCAACTTGGAAGTAGATGTTGTCGAAAACGTTGATGTGTACATACCTACCTACCACGTGCCTGTGTCGGTTGGGTCGGGGGGGGGGGGAGAAGTATTGACCCTTCCATAGATAGGGTGGTCATCCATTTAGACAGGTTGATGCGTCAAACTATTACATGCTGCCGGCATGCATGTAACCGGGTTTTTGAGGTGGGGGGGGGGGGGGGTGGAGGATAGTCCGAGACCATTGGAGGGGGTGCGGGTGGGGTAAGCAGATTTGAAGAGGGAGGGAGTGTCAGGGGGTTAAAAGTATACCTAAATACTGACAAAGTAGACACTTTTGGTCAAAAATGGGTTAAAATAGGCTATAAATAGCATTGTTTAGCTGTCTTAGGTTGAAAAAACACTGAAAAAGACGAAAACACACTACTTCTTGTAATTTCAAGTTGTAAAACTTCAGAAAATTCTGGAGGCCAGGGTTGGGTGGGTGCTGTGGATTGCTAAACTTCAGAGTGGGCGGCTGGTAACCCCCCCCCCCCAACCCCCACCCCAGTTACATGTTTGGCTGTGGGAATATTGAAACTGTTTTCTATAAGAGGAAATGCGGTATTCCTTGAATTACTCCCATCATTCGAGCATAGGGGTCGGTGCCGGGCGTTGGGTCTCCGCGACCGCCTCGGCCTGAGGGGGCCACCACCGAACTTTTTCCTTGGCAACTTGTATGAGCTTCTCGCGGAATCCAAGCGGGTACGTCTTTTCTGACTAACACGCAATTCTCCATTGTGTTTTACAGTGTGTTGCTTTTTCGAATGATTGTACACTTTGGTGCACCGTTAGAGGCAGCTTCTTCAGAACAACGGGTTGGTCATTTCCCCCACTGTCATGGAGCAGTGGACGAAAAAGTATTCTGACAACGGAACCTTTGCGTATGCAATTGCTTTTGAATGGCCATGATATATTTTCTGTAAAGTGTTAGTACTCGAGCGTTGTAGGTGGTACTTCGGAGCAAGGCACTTGCAGATCACAACAAGCAACCTGGACTTACTGAAAGAAGTCTATATAAAACAGTTCAGCAACTTCATGGACAGAGAGGTATGATGATATACCGTAAACCCTCCATTTGAGCCCCTTTCAATAGTACACCCGGGCAAGACAAGGTTGAAAGTATAGTGCCCCGGAGTAAGAAGAGGGTGCGAGAGTAGTGTCCAGAGGGCACTATTGAGGATTTATGGTAATTCTTTTTTTTTGTGTTTTTTCTGTGGAGGGGTTACCCACAACTGCCTATTCTTTCAACACACCCATACCTGTAACTGGGGGGCTTTGGGGGCCACTATTTTTCAATCACCCACCCAACACCCACCCACCCCCCCCCCCCACCCCGACCCCCCAGAATTTTCCCAAAGGATTTCAACATGTCGTAAACGATAAAAGTGAGTAAATGTTGGTGTTTTCAGTGCTTTAAGTGTCATACCGCAAATCCTCCAATACAACCCCCCTCCAATAGTGCCCCCAGGTATGGCAAGGTTGAAATAATAGACCCCCTCCCTCCAATAGTGCCCCCGGGGGTAAGGGGTATGTTGTGCCATGTGCCTTTTATCGGCAAAAATATAGTTGTAGGTACATTTATATCGTGTATACACACTGCTACTAACCAATAATAGTACGTTTCAGCAACTATTAATGGTAAATCAACCATTAAATGTGGCAAAAGTGATCAAAATCACCGAAAAATCGGCAATTTTGAGAGCGAAACTAGCATTACCATTTAAAATTTTTAGGTTGAAATAGTAGAAGCCCCCTCCAATAGTGCCCCCCTCCAATAGTCCCCCCGGGTAAGGAGAGGTTGAAAAATAGTGCCCCGGGGGAACTATTGGAGGATTTACGGTATGACCATAATACTGCTAAATAACACTATTTAGAGCCTATTTATACCCATATGTGACCAAAAGTACCAGTATAACTAAACAAATGGTTGGCTACCCCCCACTTTTTGCTCTACAACCCATGCCCAGCTACAGGTATGTGTCCCCTTCCGTGTACCGCGTGAAGGTATTACCTACGCAGTCTACATGAACATAAGTCGCTGGCTTTATGCAATTGCAGATGACAGATACTACATAGATAGGCACGTTTCGCAGGGTGGCAAGGTCGGCTAATGTATCGCCTTCCAAGCTAAACGTTCAATTTCCCGTACTATGTATGTACATTGTATGTATATGTCCATTGTCCGTGCGGGTGGCCACCTTAAACAGAGCAGATGGAAGCTGTGCACGCTTAACACGCCAATTCAGGACCGGCCCATAATGGACACCTACCCCGAGTCCCTCAGCCTTCTCTTTGTGACCAAGGCCAATGGCTGGCACCAAATTCGGTCATTGGTCAGCCCAAGTTTCACCACGGGGAAGCTCAAAGTGGTACGCGCGTGCCTGAGTCCATGCGCTCCTTACTGCGATATCGAGTCAATGCAGTCACGGTACACGTATAGTGACCTACCTACCTACCTACAGTAGTCGGCACGGCAACACTGTATAGTCACTAGCGGATCCAAGATTTTTTGACAGAGGAGGAGAAGGCAGGCTTGCACAATTTAAAAAAAGTTTAAAAAAAAAAATTTTTTTTTTAAAGTTGGATTTTTTTTAAATTAAAATTTCTCTGTTTTGGGTAAATTTAGCTTTTGAGTGGCAAAAAAACGTTGAAATGGTGTTTAGATGGTACAATTAGTAGTTATTCATGCATGAACTTGCTTATTAGCACCGAAACCAAGCTCTTTTTGAGGTTCCCAACTGGTTCCCAACATAGTGCGATACCGTACACGACCATTTAAAGGCAGCGGCTTTGTCACCATTTGACTAAAACGATGCTAAATATGCTTGTAAAGGCTTTAGGGAAGCACTACTACTTGTGTTTGACACTCTAATAGGCTAAAAGTATCTTATAGTACATGTATCTGGCACAAATGATGGCTCCTAAGTTAATTAAAATTTTTTTTTAATTTAAAAAAAAACTTCAAATTTTTTTTAAGCAACCCTGGGAGAAGGTCAAATTTTTCCATCGCAGTTTATTTGAAAAGGTCAAGTTTTGGTCCTGGCATTGGCATTTGCTTTGTTTGTAGTATTTTCAACACACAATAGTGAGGTGCAATAGATCCACAGCGCCGCAGGCGAAAATTTTACGCTTTTGGGTGCTCTAATTCAAGGAAAACGTAAAAATCTGCCCACTTCGCACCTGTGCTCGTCCTTCTCTCCGCTCCTCCCCCTGAGCTCTCCCCCTCCCTCCCCCCAAATCTGAGCTGACAGGCGGGGGAGACCCCCTCTCCCCCCTTCTGGATCCGCTAGTGTGTATAGTGTCATCGACTTGAGTGGACCGACACCCCTTCTATAGGTTTAGACTTTTGTCTACTTCTGCGACTGCTACTTTTTGACGCCTATTGCAAATGATACCTTTGCATTTTCACGCAACCTGTTTCACCTTTCATTAAGTATTTGATGATAGGTTAGCACTTCAAAAATTCTTTTAAACTCGTTCCTCTTTTGATAAAAAAAATTGTCAGTCGACGCGACTCGTCCAGCTTGCACAACTCTAATTCTAGGGAGAATGTGCAACGTGAAGTTGGTACCCACGTACTACCCATGCCTATACAGTGGATTCTGTTCACAGTCAAACCTTTAATTGTGTTTAGCTCTCGAAAATCATGGATTCCATAGTGGAGCGCTTTATTGAGGTGGTGACACCACGTGCAGAATCCGAGGAACCGTTCGACATTAACTTGTGGGTTGCTGGGCATGAATTCCCACGCCACAGACATTTTTTTCAAAGCTTTACTTTCAAGCTTTTATTTTTTCGATGACAACCGCTTTTAAGGCACCATTCAAAGTTGAAGCGGCTCTTCGCGTTGCAGGGATTTTCAAGCACTGACTTTGGATGTGATCGCGCGAATCGCGTTGGCCATAGAAGTGGACTCGCTCGGCGACCGCAACGACACCTTCTACCTTCGCGCACGCGAATTGCTTCGCTCGTGGGGGTTGCAGAACTCTCTCGCCTTGAGGCTCGCAGGTCGCCTTCACGCGTGTCACCTCTGGCTCCCTGCATGCGAACCGCCTGCCTGCCTGCCTGCCTGCCTGCATGCGAACCGCCCTCCCTCCCTCCCTCCTCCCTCCCCCCCTGCCTGCCTGCCTGCTCCTCCCTCCCTCCCCCCTGCCTCCCTCCCTCCCTCCCTCCCTCCCTCCCTCCCTCCCTCCCTCCCTCCCTCCCTCCCTCCCTCCCTCCCTCCCTCCCTCCCTCCCTCCCTCCCTCCCTCCCTCCCTCCCTCCCTCCCTCCCTCCCTCCCTCCCTCCCTCCCTCCCTCCCTCCCTCCCTCCCTCCCTCCCTCCCTCCCTCCCTCCCTCCCTCCCTCCCTCCCTGCCTCCCTCCCTCCCTCCCTCCCTCCCTCCCTGCCTGCCTGCCTGCCTGCCTGCCTGCCTGCCTGCCTGCCTGCCTGCCTGCCTGCCTGCCTGCCTGCCTGCCTGCCTGCCTGCCTGCCTGCCTCCCTGCCTCCCTCACTCCCTCCCACCCTCCCTCCCTCCCTCCCTCCCTCCCTCCCTCCCTCCCTCCCTCCCTCCCTCCCTCCCTCCCTCCCTCCCTCCCTCCCTCCCTCCCTCCCTCCCTCCCTCCCTCCCTCCCTCCCTCCCTCCCTCCCTCCCTCCCTCCCTCCCTCCCTCCCTCCCTCCCTCCCTCCCTCCCTCCCTCCCTCCCTCCCTCCCTCCCTCCCTCCCTCCCTCCCTCCCTCCCTCCCTCCCTCCCTCCCTCCCTCCCTCCCTCCCTCCCTCCCTCCCTCCCTCCCTCCCTCCCTCCCTCCCTCCCTCCCTCCCTCCCTCCCTCCCTCCCTCCCTCCCTCCCTCCCTCCCTCCCTCCCTCCCTCCCTCCCTCCCTCCCTCCCTCCCTGCCTGCCTGCCTGCCTGCCTGCCTGCCTGCCTGCCTGCGGATGGGCGGACAGACGTGACAGACAGACGTGACAGTAGTGATAGCCAGAAGGTAGACGGATAATGATTTGAGAGGAGACATAATCTGAATGGTTACATAAGACTCATGATACATACGTCTTGGGCATACATACTGATGCAACACGTTGTAGGCTTTGTCCCGGAACTGTGGCCCTATCTCGGTTGGCTCCATCCCTTCACCAAATTCGGGCGCATTGAGCTGCAGTTCATCGCCGACCTCTCCAAAGTCTATGAAGAGCGCCTTGAGATGAAAGACGTATGTAAACGTAGGCATTGGCATGGAACTGGACCAAAAAACTGGACGCGCGTTTCGCTTTAGAAGTTCCACCGTGTGGACGCGCTTCAGATCCTGATCGAGGAGCTGCACAAGGAGGAGAACCGCAACGAGGGGCTCGCCGAGGTCTGCTCTACTGTCGGTCGTGTACATATGTACGTGCGTTGGCTCGGCTGGCGTGTTGCTTCCTCGCGATCCTCGGAAAAGGGACAACAGCCCACCGACAGACTGGCGCAGCCTCTTGCTCTTCCAGGGCAAGGTGGCGCTGACGCGGGAGCACGTGCTGGCCAACTGCCTGGCCTACCTGATCGCCGGCTACGAGACGACGAGCACGACGCTCGCGCACGTCGCCTTCATGCTCGCCAAGCACCCCGACGTCCAGGAGAGACTGCAGCGCGAGATCGACGATGCCTTTGACGAGGTGCTTCTTCTTACTGCCCACCTCTCTGGCTCTGGTGGCCTTGCCTCACGGGCAGACCAGTTTTCAACAAATCTCTGGGGATTCGTCCCTCCCCCTCCAGCTTCGCTGTTCAGTGTACCCGCTCCCTAAAGCAGAGCGACCATTGCTCAGAGAGGGGGGGGGGGCGTGCGTTCCAAAACACTACACTCGACTGCCCTAGAATTCATTTGAGTCTCCGAGGACGTTGCTGCGGGTTCTTTCGGGGCCATAGGGTAGGCGGCAACGTTTTAGGGCATCGTCGACTTCAACGCGACGGCCGAGCTCAAGTACCTGGACGCCGTCATCAAGGAGACCATCCGCATGCTGCCACCCATCAAATAGTTGGCATTCATCGGCATCCATGGCTTTGCCTTGGTTTGCCACGAGTTCAATATGTCTGTTTCAGTTTCGCTCGCAAGGCGCTGCGGGACACGGAAGCGTGCGGCATCAGAATTCCCAAGGGCGTGTGGGTGACCTGCAACGTGGACGCCGTGCACCGCGACCCCGAACTCTGGCCGGACCCCGACACCTTTGACCCCGACAGGCACGACACGTTTGTTTGTTTGTTTGTTTGTTTGTTTGTTTGTTTGTTTGTTTGTTTGTTTGTTTGTTTGTTTGTTTGTTTGTTGTGTCCACGCATAGCGACGCAGCCGCATCATGGGCACTGTGGAAGATGAACGCACCGACCGAGGTTCACATCGACGGACCCCCTCCCCAACTAAAGGGCTTGTGTCATTGAAGAAGGAACGCATGCTTGAGGAGTGAACGCTACACGAGCCGACAAAGAGGCACAGGCACGAAATTTGCAGGTTCATGGACGACCGTGACGCTGACCAGGGGCCGTGTGCTGACTGAACAATAAGCCAGATTCATGCATGCCATTTGACTGCATACGTGAGGTTTACCTGTGCGCTGTAACGATGAAGCGCTAGACGCGTTTCCATGTACTTCTCGGCATGGGTGTGGGGTGGGTCAGCAGTCTGCACACCGCCCCAGAACCCGCTGTCTTGGGTGGCCTTTGGGCTGGGACCGCGCCACTGCGTCGGCCTGCGCTTCGCCCAATTGGAGATGAAGCGCACTCTGATCGCATTCCTGCGGCGCTTCACGCTCACTCTACCCGAGGAACTCGAGGACGTCAGTGCTCTTTGCTGTTCGCTTTCCGGACAGCTTTCACTGGCTGCCGCCGTGCGACAAATCGACCGTCGTTGTCTTTTCAGAAACCGTTGCGACATCGCGAGGCGCAAATCCTCTGTCGGCCTATGGAAGTCATGGTTCGACTCACCAGGCGCGACATGCAATCCTAGTTGTTTCTACTCAGGAAATAGGGTAGTTTTGTTTTGAAGTCTACAACTATAGGTAGCTATAACGGTAGGTTTGTACTTCGATTGCCATAAATACATGATAATTTCTATCAATTGATTCAATGGCATGTCACTCGCAGAATATCGGCAGTTTTGTCATGTTGGACATAACAAATTTTGAAATTGCGCAGTATAGGCAACACAATAATGCGATTTATTTCACGCACAGTTGCGCTGGTCTGATGTACTTACGTTGTCTTTAGCGGTTGGAACAATAAAAGATGCGTCCTTCAACGAAAACAAAAGAAATGCACTCATTGTGACGATCAGCGTGATTCCCTCAACGCAAGCAAACTTACTTATTCGACGCTTTACAACAAAAAGCATTGCGTTCACATTCAATTATTTTTCAACTAGAAAGCAATATCGGAAACGTTGATGTTGCCATGCGCGCCATGTTATTGTTGTCGCGATGAACAGGCTTGGGCAAAATAAAAAAACACTTAAAAAAGTTATATTTTAAACTGGAATTTTTTAAAATTAAAAAAAATGTCACATTTGTCCAAAAAGTGTTACAAAAAAAGAGGAAAAAACGATGGTTTTAGTTCGTTTAAACTTCATGTACCTACTTAGTAGCATCCTGGATGAGCTAAATAACCATAATTAGCACTATTTGAGGTGTTCCAGACGCTGTCTAACCAAGTCTCGATAGTCCTAGTCGTAGTCCGACTCAATAAAAAAAACTAAAAAGTTTACGAAAGTACACTTCAAAAGGCTTTTAATGCATTGGTTAGCTGTTATTGACACTCTGCTAGACATAAAACACGTGAAACATTGTTTTACCGTTCAAAACGATCTCTGGGAACATTTAATAAAAGTGCGTTTTTATTTTTTTTCTTGAAAATATACTAAATTTTTTTATCCAAGCCTGGTACAGAAGCGCTCGCAGCGATGCTCTTGTTCAATCGTTTTTTTTTAAGTGGACTCCACGTCAACTACAATGCTGTTATACAATCGTTTTGCAAAGTGGACTCCACTGCAATGCACTTATACAGTCTTTTTTCAAAGTGGACTTCAACAATGCGCTTATACCATTTGCGCGTTTGTTTACAAGCTGAACTTCGGTCTATGGAAGTCACATATTCCCTTTTTTTGCAGCTGCCTGCAAATTTTTCCTTAATACAGTGTTTTTTATAAGACAGAAATTGATATGTACAGTATGTGCACGGATTTTGGGTGCCAACAAGAGCACCCACACCAGGGGTGCATGAGTTTTCTTAGCGCAGTAGGGTGCCACTGTCAGCTAAGCATCCCCCAAAATTGTTCACAGTGCGTGCGTGCGTGCGTGCGTGCGTGCGTGCGTGCGTGCGTGCGTGCGTGCGTGCGTGCGTGCGTGCGTGCGTGCGTGCGTGCGTGCGTGCGTGCGTGCGTGCGTGCGGACGTGCGTGCAGATGTGCGTGCGTGCGCACGTGCAGACGTGCGTGTCAGAGAGAGAATCTCTAGCTGGAGAGATCGCGCGAGAGAATTCAAAACCCAAAGGCACTGCATGTGCGCTACTTTACTCTTGATCATGTCGGTCAGAAAAATATTCTAAAGAACAAAAAATGAAGACAATGTACGATTCGACCTGAAAACAAGATGGGTGCAACGCAGCATTGATTTCTTTCCCAGGGTTTATCGCCGATAGCAGACGCGCCAGCGGGAGTCGAACCCGGGACCTCTCTCTCAATCAGGAAGCTAAATCTACAGTGAAAAAAGTGTTCTGAATCTCAAAATCACAGAACACCCAGGAAGAACCCATTCGGGAGGTTAATTTCTAAATGTCGAACGTGTATGCCGCCATGCTTCATACCGATTTGTTCAACAACAAAATTAAAAAAAAATAAATAAATAAACACATTTTTTTGAAACTTCATTAGCTCATATCTCATTATCCAGTGATAAAACTCTAAATTGGTTGACTTACCGAGGACTCCCCTTGACCTATTGTTCACGAAAATCGAAGAAAAATTGGGGCTTACTTGGCATTTTTTGGAGTTTTACCCTTGTCGGAACTATCAAAAAATTCGGCTATGGCAACATGGACGACGGAGCCGCAAAATTTGTTCAATGGGAAATACTACATGTGTTGGGGATCAACTTTCACCATTATAGCGAATCTCTGTGATGAGTGGTTGAGGCGCCTATGGCGCACAAAATTTTGGTCGAAAATACGGCTGTCCAAAACAATGTGCAAAATTGGACGTAATTCAAGTTTGGTAGGACCTACGTGTTAAATTTTTTTTAGGTAGAAATTGCCATCATGGGCTAAAAGTACACGCCGCGTTTCAGCATAATCGCAAGTGACGTTCAGGAGCGGCGGTCCAAAAAAGTGGCAGAGAACATGAAAAAAACGCGCGCTTTTGCAACATTTTCAGAGCTCAGAGCATACCTGTAACTGGGGGGGTTGGGGGGGGGGGGGTTACCACCCCCAGGTCAAAAGTTACCCCCCCCCCCCCCAACCCCCCCCCCCCCCACTCCAACTTCCCCCAAGAATTTTTCAAAAGTTTTCCAAATTGTCTACAACTGTAAAAAGCAGTGTTTTTTTTCGCCTTTTTTAGTGTTTTTGACCCTAAAACAGCAAAATATAGCGCTATTTATAGCCTATTTTAACCTATTTTTGACCAATAAGTGCCTATTTAGACACTGTTTAGGTACACTTTTTTACCCTCTGACACCCCCCTCCCTCTTCAAATCTGCTTACCCCCCCCCCCCCACCCCCCAGAATGGTCGCCGACCCCCCCCCACTTCAAAAACCCGGTTACATGTATGTCTCAGAGGTCAGAGGTTCGCAACATCTCCCCCTTGAAGCAAAACAAGGAAACGCGTTACGGCGCGTTCGATGCCCCGGAAGAAGGCGGTTTATTTGAGCCATAACACGCCGAAATCCGTTTAGGCAATCAAAAGTTGCAGGCGATCGAAAATTCGAAAATCCGCACTGAGAAGTCGTCACACATTAGGGTTGTACGCTGACGCGTGCACCCTGATTGAGGGCGGGGCCGTAATTATAGGGATAGGGAGGGGGGCGTGTATTAACTCAAAGTGGTCTTGGGAGAGTCCATAATTATAGGGGGGGCTAATTATAGGGTGGGCTAATTATAGGGTTTGCGGTAACATCTCCTTGCCCCCCTAGGGGCACCATTGAAGAGGGCCACTATTGGAAGGGGGATTCTATTGGAAGATTTACGGTACGTACAAAAAAAAAACACGCAAACAAATGGCGATGCCTAATGTTTTGACAAACCTGTTGTCCACGAATCTCGACAATGTCGCCAGCTCGCGTCTGTGGGTTGCCGTTTGAGACCTCGGACAAGGAGAACGATCTTTGGCCTTGTGACCGCGACTCTACAATTTTTTAGACGTTTTTATATTTATATTTGCGTCATTTTCTTCAGATCATGCGTGACAAGTTTTATAGGCGCGCAAGCTCGCAATTTACAAAAAAATTCCTGCTTTGAATCCGACTGTTTGCTAAAGAGGTGGAAGCTGGGGAAAAGAGAGGCAAAGTGTGCACCTGCCCCTCTGTAGCCATATGAGCCAATGATCCAGCCATTTTCACCCCCCCCCCCCACACACACACACACAGGAAACGCCAGGGCAATGAGCTGACCGTAGTTGTCGAAGAAGCGCATCTCTCCGACTTGTCGATCTAAAAAATACTTTTAATTTTTTTGCAAAAAAAAATCAATTTGAGCTGAAAATCGGCGCAACCCGCTGCGACTTCTCGTTGCGCATCTCGTTCGGCGATGAGAATTAGGCTGCGGTCGGTTACGGCTTGCGCCCGAACCACTTTGACTGCCTGATGGTCGGTCAGGTCTGAATTGTTGCTACTGTAAGTACGCGAGTTTACTCACCCTGCCGTCTACCCATTTATAGTGCGTACAATGTGCATACATTGTACGTACAGTAGGTACGGTATCCATGGGATGGGGAGAAGTGCTTTGTCCTCCAGCAAAATTTGGCCAACTTTGTCCAGCGAAAAAAAAGGAAAGGGTAATCTGATTGTATCAAAAGGATTGTCATTGATCAGAAAACTGCAATACCCATAGTTCTATGTCCCACTTCAAGCGGCCTCGATTCTGGATATCCATTTCTCCTTGTGTATGTTGCGCCACACAGGTAGAGGTGTAGTAAACCGCAACACACCAAAATGATGTTCATTGTCTTCATGCCTCTTACCACACTCAGCACACACACTTTACTTCAGTTCTGGAAAAAATGTTGCCTGCCAAAACTGAAGTTGCGGTCGCGTTGTGTCTGTAGGCGCGGGGCAAGTAAGGTAGGCGTGGTGCTGTGCGTGTCAGCAACCAATAGGGAGCGGAACAGCTGATGCTCGCTTGTCAGATAGACGCAAAAAATAACAGCGAGCAGTTTTTCTTTCAGGTAGATCGCGTTTCAATCAACTCTTCGCAGCACAAACTTCGCTAGCAGTTTTTCTATGCGTGCGAATGTACGTGCGTGAGGGCCCAAATAAGGTTGCTCGTTCTATGTATCTGTCTCTAAACGTTTTTCACAAACGAATACATGTAGATTGACATGCCAACGGAAGCGCAAGAAGAAAAGAGAAAAAGAATCACTAGAAGCCAAAGTGGTAGTGCTATTGCAGCGCTGATCGAAAGGCGCGAGCAGGGTGTGACGGAGTCAAGGACGGTCAACACACCGAAAGAATCCTCCGGTTCTCTTGTTGACGTTTTTCAAATTTTTGCAACGGTTATATCCGCAGTGTTGTTGTCTGACCTTTATGTGGCTGCAATCGAGTTTCTGACAACCACCGGATTTTCGTTTCGCGTAGCCTACAAACGGAAAAGGGCGTAGAGACGCACGCACGCACGCACGCACGCACGCACGCACGCACGCACGCACGCACGCACGCACGCACGCACGCACGCACGCACGCACGCACGCACGCACGCACGCACGCACGCACGCACGCACGCACGCACGCACGCACGCACGCACGCACGCTCGCTCGCACGCTCGCACGCACGCACGCACGCACGCACGCACGCACGCACGCTCGCTCCCACGCACACACACACACACACATACACATACACATACACCCACACACACATACACATACACCCACACACACACACACACACACACACGCGCACACACACGCACAGACACAGCCAGCGGCAATACCTTCTTCACACAGTAGCTTCCCAGTGGATCTGTCACAAACTCTATGCGGAGTGGTCGCTTCGTCGCATTTGGTCTCACATTGGTCTCCCATGTAGTCGTGGTGGCACACTTTTCTGCCCGTACTCTAAAATTGACAAATCGATCTTGCGGGTGCACAAGTACACAACACTGTGCATCCCTCGAATTCGTTTGCACAATTCTCGCACCCACTGGATTAAATAATATTATTAACTTTTTCATACCTTTTCGCAGTTGTAACGCAACGAGGGCAGGCAAAAGACGTTGCAATGGCAGCCATAGTAGCCTGTGGCGCAAGTCAGCGTCGCATTCTGGCTCATTCTGAATGAACACGCTTTGCCTCTCTCATCCGTATTGCACATTCGAATCTTCAAAAGAAAACCACACCTGGAGGTGCTGTTCACGAGAGTGCCGTTCTCTGCCACCGCCAAGTGCTCAACCTCAACGATCTGAGGATAGCCATCGTAGGGGGCGCCAATCGTCATGTCGCGACTGTCGTACGACAGGCGAAACGTCGAAATGGGCACGTATCTGATTGAGGTTTTGATTCATGGATAGATTGTCTAGTTCCCTGCGTGCGTGCGTGCGTGCGTGCGTGCGTGCGTGCGTGCGTGGGTGGGTGCGTGGGTGCGTGCGTGCGTGCGTGCGTGCGTGCGTGCGTGCGTGCGTGCGTGCGTGCGTGCGTGAGTGCGTGAGTGCGTTCGTGCGTGCGTGCGTGCGTGCGTGCGTGCGTGCGTGCGTGCGTGCGTGCGTGCGTGCGTGCGTGCGTGCGTGCGGGCGTGCGTACGTGCGTGCGTGCGTGCGTGCTTGGTTGTGTGCGTGCGTGCGTGCGTGCGTGCGTGCGTGCGTGCGTGCGTGCGTGCGTGCGTGCGTGCGTGCGTGCGTGCGTGCGTGCGTGCGCGTGAGTGGCACATCATGGGCTCTATTCTATTCAAGTGTATTACGGTACATATTGGTTCTCAAAATTTGCATATACTACAACCGTGTGATCCTCTCGCTGGTCACTGGCAGTATGACGGCGGTGGCGTGTTCGATGACGACGATGATGCTGAAGAGGGGTTCCATCTGAAATTGCAATTTATCTAATGTGGCTCACGAAACTTGTACTGGGCCATCGTCTGAAGGGCACATTTTTTTTCTGCGTCTGAGTGTATGTATAGGCGCGTATGCGTAGAATGTAATGTACCTTGTACATGTGCAGTTGCACGTGAGAGTTTGTGAGAGTGTGTGAGAATGTACTGACGTACATATATGTGCGCAGTGTATTTTTCCATAAAAAAAAACGCAACAAAACCACAAAGCTCCCCACGCATCGAGTCTTCCAGTTCATCGGCACCATAGGTGTAACCGGGAATTGGACCTGGGGGGAGGGTTCGGGCACTTTCTGGGGGGGGGTGGTGGGTGGGGTGAAAATCTGGAGGAGGGGGGGGGGGGCTGGGTCTGGGCAGAAAAAATGGGCAATTTTTGGTCTATTTTTAGTCAAAAATACACTGTAAAAGCCTGAAAATAGGTACTTTTTAGCCGAAATACACTGTAAATAACGCAAACTAGACACTATTGGGTCGATTCTTGCTCAAAAACACTGTACAAAGTGCATTTATTTAGCAATATAGTATGTAGTAGAAAGTTTTCAAAAAGTCTAGTGGGGGGGGGGGGGGGTTGGGTGGGGTTTCGCACGAACCTGGGGGGGAGGGTTGGGGGGGGGGGGGCGTGGGTAGGGTCAAAACCAGCAAGTGGGGGAGGGAACCCCCCCCCACCCCAAACCCCCCCCCAGTTACAGGTATGATCGGCACTCCTCTTTATTTACGTATAGCTCCTCCTATGATTACACTCCACCCCTCCTTACGGCTCGAATTGATGACGAATGAAACTCTCGAATGCCTCGAATTATAGGGTAGTGAACAAAATGTGGTCTATAAAACGCAACGCACGTGCGCTTTGTATTCTCCGACAACGTGGGCGACTTGCTCGTTGACGATGAGCAGCTGACCCATCAGGGGACACTCGTTCTTGTCCGGCTCGAACTTGGCCATGTCGTGGTCGCCGCACAAGTGGAATCTACATACATACATATACGTGCAACTATACGGCAAGACCAAGACAACCGTAAAGCCACTAAAGAGCCCTCTTCCCCTAAATGAGACCCGTCTAAAGGCCACACTTCAGTGTTGGTATTCTACGCATGTAAATGTGCGTCCACCTGCTTGCTAGCAATGGCTTGCACGTATACACGTGAGAGTGTCGCACATCGACCCTTCCAAGCCGTAAAGGCCCGACCACCCCATGGCCCCATTGTACGACTCAAATAAAGCAATTAAGAACACCCTCTTCTGGTTAGTAATTAGTGCAGGTTTTACCCAAAATCTCACTGCGAAGAATCGACCATACAGTTGGAATGTGGGTGCATTGGCGTGGGAAGAGAGAGCGAAACTTGCAGCAACGGTCATTTACACGTTCAAACCTGTGCCGAACGCGCCTCTGAACCACGAGTCCATTCCCGGGGTCGCAGACAAAGTCGTAAGCGAGGGTTCTATTCAGCGACCAACTAAACAATGCGTGCGTGCGTGCGTGCGTGCGTGCGTGCGTGCGTGCGTGCGCGCGGGCGTGCGCGCGAGCGTGCGAGCGTGCGTGCGCGCGTGCGTGCGCGCGTGCGTGCGCGCGTGCGTGCGCGCGTGCGTGCGCGCGTGCGTGCGCGCGTGCGTGCGCGCGTGCGTGCGCGCGTGCGTGCTTGCGTGCGTGCGCGCGTGCGTGCGCGCGTGCGTGCGTGCGCGCGTGCGTGCGTGCGCGCGTGCGTGCGCGCGTGCGTGCGTGCGTGCGTGCGTGCGTGCGTGCGTGCGTGCGTGCGTGCGTGCGTGCGTGCGTGCGTGCGTGCGTGCGTGCGTGCGTGCGTGCGTGCGTGCGTGCGTGCGTGCGTGCGTGCGTGGATGTTTCTGTCATAATATACTGTTGCCATGTGTTTGATGTTCGTCCGTACGGACGGCAGTAATCACGATTGGCAACTCGACTGACCTTCCCTGCTCGTAAGACCTGATGCAGATCTTAAAGTGAAACAAATTTTATTTTTTTAATAAATTTTTTAATACATACCTTCGCGTAGACTTCGCAATCTTCGTCCGCGCAGAATTGGCCTTCCTGGTCAGTGCCAATTGAGTTCCACACAGCGTGAATTGCGAACTTGAACTCCAGATAACCCTGACTTCCGTCAAAATCGCGCGATTAGCAAGAAAACAAAAAAAATCAATACAATTTTTAAAAACATGGTTTTAGCGGAAACAAAACGCGCGGTGTCGACGGAATCGTCCATACGCGCTTCGGTGACCGATTTCTGCACAACGATTGTGAACAAAACAGTGGCCAAAATACAGTAAAAAGACTGGTGCATCTTTCGAAAACTTCTAACTTTTTTTTTTGAAAACAACAGCGTGTTTGTTCCCGACGCAAGAGCGGGTCAGGCGCGAGTAAGCGGGGATGCGGCGCGCTATGTACACTACGCCATGAAGTGATGATTTGCATACACTGTACGTACGTTTGTTGTGATTGTACGCGGCGTTGTTTCGTCATGCGAGCTACCGCACGGCTCTCTACCTATAGGTACTTCTGTACGTTGCGAGAGAGTGTGGGTGTTGTAGTCTAAAGAACGGTCTTAATCCAACACCAACAACATGTCCAATGTGATGTGCATGTATTCTTGGCATGGTACAGTATGTGCGGACCTACTGTAGCGTCAAGGGGCAACAACTTCCACACTGTCTCGCTAAAATCAAAGGAAAGCACAGCGGGCACTGCAATAAGCACATACATAGGTTCCTAGGTGCATCAATCTTCTCGCGCTGACATGCACCGTTCGAAGTACCGTAGGTTGAAGTAGTCGCGAGTCAGCCACTTTACTCGATCCGTTTGAATCCTAGACGCAGCTAAGATTAAAATCTTTTTAATGTTTGTTTTAGGAATAGTGAAAGCCTACGATTTGTACAGGTAGCCAAGGAGCACCATGAAGCTTGGGCAGAAATGCTCCTCTTTCTCCAACAAAATCCCATTTATCATGTCCCGCACACATCGGTCCACTGGTAGTACTTTGAACCAGCTGAGACATTTCTGACTCGTTTTGAACATGCGACTTGTGCGTGCGTGCGTGCGTGCGTGCGTGCGTGCGTGCGTGCGTGCGTGCGTTAGTGCGTGCATGCGTGCGTGCGTGCGTGCGTGCGCGCGTGCGTGCGCGCTCGCGCGCGTTAGTGCGTGCGTGCGTGCGTGCGTGCGTGCGTGCTTGGCGTGCGTGCGTGCGTGGCTTGCGTGCGTGCGTGCGTGCGTGATCGCGAGCGTGAGTGCGTGCGTGCGTGCGTTCGCGCGTGCGTGCGTGCGTGCGTGCGTGCGTGCGTGCGTGCGCGCGAGGGTGCGCTCGTGCGTGCGTGCGCACGCGCTCACTTGAAGTCGATCTTGCACTTGGCCAGCAGCGGTGTCTCCGTGAAGAAGGGACAGATAATCGTGTGCTTCACGGAACTGCCGCTTTCGGCGGCTTCGACTATCATGGACTCGAGTAGGCCGCGCTGCCCGTACTTTGTAGAGCTGTAAATCGGTAGATAATTAAAAAAATGTAAAGCCTACAATGGCCCAGTAGGTACCGTATGTAAGTTACCCTATGTTATCACAATAATCCGTCGATCACAGGGAAAAGGACTTTTCATAAGGGGGTGGTGGTGCTTACGGTTTTATGGAGCACGAACGACAACTGCAATCTGCAATTTTCAACAAGCGGCTGCACACAAAACAAAACACTATGCCCACTGCAAACTATTTTTTGCTGCAAAGAATGTATCGAACGCGAGATGGTGCTGCGCCGATATGATTAGTGAAGAGAAACTTGAGAGGCAGCCCAGGGGTGTACGATTTTTCTCATGGCCTCTGGGCTTTGCCTAGAGGGGGGTCTAAGGACCGAGGAGGGTGTAGTAGAGCACTGATGGTATAGGTCCACTGGAAACACCAACACGTATACAAGCTGCAAGCGCGCAGGCAAGCGCACGCACGCACCAGTAAGCGGCGCCCGCCATTTCCCCGAAGTGGCCTGCGATGGAGGAGATGGCGACGACATGTCCGCTGTCTGCGGCCTGCATACCACCCAGAAACGCTCGGATGGTCTAGAATTCAAAATTGTGGTGTACATTGTAGGTACTTAGGTTGCCAATGTTTGAGAATCACAACACCGTTTGAGCACGGTTTGGGGCTGCACTGTGTGGGTACATTACTAACCATACCCAAAAGGTGCCCAGCAAGTTGACGTTGACTGTTTTCCTAATTTGGTCGTCCGTATAGTTCTGCACCAGCGCCAGGTGAAGCACTCCAGCATTGCACACCAAAATATCCACGTGATCTGTGCCGGTGAAAAGAACAACTCAATTGTTTTGAACGAATGCAGTAATCTATTGATTCAAGTTACAAATAGGTAATGTAATCTGTTTACTTTTAGCCATACAATGGGGTTCTTATACATAAACTGCCAATGGTCAACCCACACGCTCGCTCGCTCGTACGCACGCACGCACGCACGCACGCACGCACGCACGCACGCACGCACGCACGCACGCACGCACGCACGCACGCACGCACGCACGCACGCACGCACGCACGCACGCACGCACGCACGCACGCACGCACGCACAAACGCACGCACGCACGCACGCACGCACGCACGCACGCACGCACGCACGCACGCACGCACGCACACACGCACGCACGCACGCACCGATTCCCAGATCGCTGTATATTTTGTTCGCAATCTCTTGCATCCTCCTGGGATCTGTCACATCCGCCGTGTAGCAACTCACTCTTCCACCCTCTGTCTGTATGTCTTTGGTCGTTTGCTGCAGTAGCCTCTGAAGCATATCTAGATGTGGAGAAATCACTTCAATAGCAGCCTGAGGAATTTAATGTAAGTGACTGCGTGTGTATGCATGTGGGTGCACTCACAAACGATGCCAACCTCATTGCTGTCCAAGAGAACGATGACGGCGTTGTGTTCGAGGGCAAACTGCCGGCCGAGCTCTCTGCCGATGCCCTGCGCCCCGCCCGTCACGACTACGACCTGACCCCTCACCGACTTCCATCGCTTGAACAACCACTCCACTATGTCGGCCTAGAACGGCACACGCACAACTCCTCACCCCTCCGGAAAGTTCGAATTCTGTAGAAGCGAAAATCAAATCAGCCAGAAGATTCAACAATCGAAAAGTTCAATCAGAAAGGTTGACCGACCCGCTAGAATTCGGTTTCAACGCGCTACATACATACCTGTACGTATGTACAGGATTCGAGCCAAACTCTGCAGCCATCTCAACTTCTGAGCTATCTAGTGTTCTTCACTATTGTTGTTGCGCAACATTTCGGATGATCTGACGTGAACATATTCAAAAATTCAAATTTAAAACTGCAATCAGCATGTGATGTGAGTTCAACGCAATTTGAAGCAGCCTTTGAGTTAGACGCACCCACCATCCAACAGAGCAGCAACTTGGCGCAGAACACCAGAGCGCCGCCGATTTGCAGCACAGACACCATGGTGCCGAAGCGTACCTAGGTATCAGTTCCTATAGGGTATGCGCACAATCTGTATGCGCACACATAGATAGTCTATTGGAGACAGCCAGGGAAAAAGAAAGAGATTCCTCTCCTTACTGCAGTAATGTACACTGGCTGGCGCGCGGCGGCAGCAGATGCACTACACATGTAGGTATGTGCGTAACTTACACACGCCACACGCCTGCGTGCGGAAAGAGCGCATTCTTATACCTCGTCGTAGTAGTAGCCAAGCACGCACGCACGAACAGACGAACGCACGCACGCGCAGAACGCGGAGCGCTGTGATTGTGCGGCCAAACCCAAGGTCGGGTCAACGAGTGGGGAAGTATGCGCGGCAAGCAAGTGCAGCGTAGTGGAATACAGAGCAGTGCGCATGCGTGGGAATGGTCAATGCGGGGAAAAGCGGCTGTTTGCGCAGTTGGCCTAAGGCGTTTGTTCCAAACCGCAAGGTGCGGAGTTCAATCCTCAGCGTGGAAAGACTGCCAAAAAACAGTATCCCCCTTGGGCAAGATGCTCACGCCAAAACTGTGCCCCCTGATCGCTGTTGTCATCGGTCTTGTAGAAGGCAGAGGTAACCAAGGACCCACGCGGTCCCCCTCCCGCCTGAGACTGCGGTCTCAAACTTAGAAAAATGGTTAGCCTTAGTTGGCCTTAGTTAGCAAAAACACTAAAATAGACGAAAAGTACACCAATTTTATAACTGTAGACAACTTGGAAAGCTTCAGGAAAATTCCGGGGGAAGAGTACTGGGTAGGGCCAAAACCGACTCTCTCCCCCCCCCCAAGTCACACGTATGTGCTAAGCAAATCGACGAGCTGACGATGCAAGCACGAATTCAACTGCGTCCATTGCTGACCAACGCAAAAATCGAAAACGCCGCCTGACCTCTCTAAACCTGATTGAATGGAGTGATTCGGTTCAAGTGAAATTTGGCGCATACGCGACACTTTGATCTTTACTTTTTATACACAATTCAACCGCGAGAGCTTGTATGCGCTCTACCACAAGAAATTCTTTGACAGTGCGGTTGATGGAGAGCAGCTCTCCGAGCAGCGCTTGATGTCGTCGATGGTGGGTACACTGCTGGAAAGTAAGCATACCTACTGTAGGAACAACTTTGAAAAGCACAATCGCAATGCAAGGAGGGGAAACGTGGCAGATGAGGTGAAATCACACGTGACGTTGGTTGGTGACCTTCTCCAAGGCTGGCGGCGCCTCTCCCTGTCCCTGGCCCTTCAGCATCCTGTATAAGTAGGTCGTTCCCGTCGCCCCTGTGGTCGACGGACGCAAGTCCGCGGCCAAGGCCCTGCCGTCCAGGCCGATTAAGGTCCCGTAGTCGACGTGGCAGAGAAAGCGGCCTCCATAGCGCCCAACGAGCTCTACGGACATGGGGTTGGACGTGCAGGACACGCCCACGTCGCAGCCGGAAGACACGGCTGCGGAGAACCTAAGTACAGCGGTCTGAGAACCTTGCAAGAACCTCCACAGGGAACCCAAGGGTGTCCCGCGCGCCCCTACCTACCCCCCCCCCCTCCCGAAGCGCAAAATCTCTGACAGCGCGACGCAGAGTTGTTCGAAGACGTTGCTTCGGCGGTAGCGGGCGGCGGTGGCGGCCGGTCCGGCCTGGAAGACGCGTCGGGCGGCGAGGCGATCGAAGAGCTCGACGCAGGCGGCGTGCGCCACGCGGTCGATCTGCGTGCGCGCCGACAGCACGCGGTTCAGCGCCGCGTAGCCAGAGTCCAGCGGTCTCGGAGTCGAAAGCACCGACAGCAACTCGCCAGCGGGAATGGCCTTTGCCTGATTGGTGTATGTACATGTGTCTAGTAGGAAGGAAATCTCTTTCTCTGAAAAAATTCAACCGCACCTACCAGGACAGCACCCACGATTCCCGTCTCGTCTTCGGCGACGAAACTGTAGCTCTGGTCCTGGGGCACGTCGAGAAAATCTGACGAGTATAAAAAAATCAATACAAGGAAAAGGATGTGCAACGTGTACGTACCAATAGTGTGCCTTACACTTTGTGTGCTCCAAAAAGAACGATTGTGTCTCGGGTCGGCTGCCGTCGAGCTCTAGGCCCGCGCACAAGGTCTCTCCGTCCTCAGGTCTGGTAAATTCGAGGCAGAGCAGGCTCGACACGGCCTCTAGGTCGGCGATAGTCGCGCGACGTATTCTCGTTTCCGGCATTGCTGGAATCCGGTTCAGGATGGAACTTGATTTAGGAAACTGCACACGAAAGCAAAATAAAGAAACGCCAAAGAAAGTGTTAGCACATCGGCAGCGACAGAGAAACCGATGGATAAAGTTAGCATGAAACGTGAACGTTGACGGAAAGTATAGGTTCGCTAGGCTAGGCACGTGTCTTCTCCTACAGCCTAGCCCTTTCCCCCTTAGATTTTCGATTTCGGGAGAGTTAATTCCCCCTTCATCCCACACTGGGTCCGCCGCTGCGCGCTACCTACCCTAAAGACGGACACGCAACCGAAACAAGAATTACTAGCCACCACCCACCACACAGAATGTCAACAGACGACTCACTCACTCTACTCCCGAGACTTTCCGTCGGCCGGTGGCCGCTGCATTCCGACTCGACTGCGGCGCGTCAACAACCGCCGCGCCAACAGCGGGACTGCACATTACACCGACGCCAGCTGTAGTGTCGCAACATGTATCGCGGAGTTGAGGCCAAGATGCCGCTAACAACGTACAGGCCGTTGTCACGCACAACCCGCGGCGCGACAAATTTAGCGCCCACGTCCACCACGGCACCACTCAGCAGCAACGGATCGGCCACGGAGATGGAACTGCGAGCCGACGAGCAACGCAGTAGGCG
Source organism: Paralinhomoeus sp. GSCO2_6 (assembly GCA_030248085.1). Lineage (NCBI taxonomy): Eukaryota > Metazoa > Nematoda > Chromadorea > Monhysterida > Linhomoeidae > Paralinhomoeus > Paralinhomoeus sp. GSCO2_6. The sequence goes on from JASAMY010002664.1 coordinate 87,203, forward strand.
GCGTCGATTGCATGGCGTCTAGTAGACTGGCGCCTACTCCAAGCATACTACGTACAGAGCCTGCAAGACAGAGAATTGACCGCTCCTGCCGCCCACTGCGTATGCGCATCGGCCCCAGATGACCGCCCTCCCGCGACCACACCACGTCGCGCCACACGCCCCATCCCAGCCCACGCTCTGACTATTTCGGGAGAATTGGGCAAAGTTTGTCTCGCACTGCAGTGTCTCACCCTCACATTCCAACACATATGTATACCTACATACGTACTTGTACATAGGTTGGAGTCACAGAAAGTCACAATAGTCCCAGAGGGCACGCCGAATGGCAGTTATCCCATCCCACACTGCGGTGCTACACGCTTATACACGTAGGTCTACCGGTGCGTGCGCTGTGTCGTAGCACAAGTACGCACGCCTTGTCAATACGACGCACGACAGCAACCGAAGCGAATGACTCCAATCGACCCCTACATTTCAAAGAGCGTTTGAATTCGCAAAAGCAAACCACACACTACACGCAACACAACGGACAACGACACCTAACAACTATACAACTAGACCCTTAATCGTGTCCATAATATTTCTTTCAAAATCAGTCATCTTTTGTCGGCGCGTATTTTGCCCAGAAGCGAATGTCTGAAAAAATCCCTCGACAGCCACGTGACTCGGCGTGTGAGTATTCTAAAAAGTTTTGTGTCAAGTTTGACAAATGGGTTTGAATAAATGGTATACACACTGTGTGCAGCAACGGACCCTTTGAAACCGTAGGCGAACAGCGACAGAAATGGCGGACAGAAATACTCCGCCTTTTCCAATAAAATGCCCTTTACGATCCATCTGGCACAGTCTTCGACTTTTAGTGTGTCCAGCCAACTGAAAAAGTGCTGTGAAACTCAGCGCACACACGCGGATAAACAAGGACAACACATGTATAGGTACAAACTTGAAATTCGTTTCGCATTCCGCAATCATTTGCGTGCGGGTGAAGAACGGAAAGACGGTGGTGTAGACGAGTGACTTGTTCTCTTCCACCGCTTCCACCATGAGCGTCTCAATCAATCCGCGCATGCCAAACTTCGTCGCGCTAAAACATGCCCGGGAGCGTGCGTGCGTGCGTGTGTGTGAAAAACTCTCCCCTACATACAATGTCCGTCCCCCTTTCCCTACTGTCAACCCCCCCCCCCTCGTCGTTGCAGTAGAAATTGTAGCTCTCCCTCCCCAATATCGATAGGCGAAGGTTGAAACACTAGTGCCCCCGGGGGTGCACACTGGACACATTCATTACGTATGGCAATCTACCAGTAAGCCGATCCCGCCATTTCGCCGAAGTGGCCACCGATTGAGGAGACCGCTACCACGTGGCCGCTGTCCACTGCCAGCATCGCGTCCAGAAACGCACGAATGGTCTAAAAGCAAAAACAAAATGAGCCAACAGGAGATACAAACGAAGAAAAAATTAATTAAAACTGCACAAAACAAACGAAAAATTGTTGTGATTTTTGAGTCATTTTTGCGCTACCGTTGTTTCCATTTCGACGTTGTCTAATTCTTTGTGTCAGTCTGTAATAAACGGGTACCCAGAACGTCCCCAGCAAGTTGACATCGACAGTGTTGCGAATCTGCGCGTTCGAAAGGTTTTGCAAGAAGCCCAAGTGCAGCACTCCCGCGTTGCAGATGAGTATGTCCACTGAGTCTGAATGTGATTGCAAATTAATAAGCTGTACACCGATCCAACAATACCTAATTATCAGATTTTAGTCGGTTAAACAATAGTTCCAAAGTTTAACAAAGACACTTACGGATTTGAGCAGGCCAAAAAAGGCCGAGTCATTTGCAAATATCGGCTACTTTAGATTGATAAACCACCGGAGTACCGGCGAAATGTTGGCAAAATATTGACTGAAAGCGCGCTTAAATTGGCCATTTTTAGTGCGAATTTACTCTAGAGATAGATACAAATGTTTTAAGGTTTAAACAATATATGCCCCCTGCCCTGCAATAGTGTCCTCCGGAATGGAGAAGTTGACATACCCCGGGGCACTATTGGCGAAGAATCTACGGCAATTGCCAGTATCTACAATTGTACATGCATTCGTACATTCCGATACATTCCGATTGCAAGCAACCGACCGATGTCTAAGTCGGCGTAAATCTTCTGGGCGACGCGTCTCATCTCTTTGGGATCTGTGACGTCGGCTGCGTAGGCGTGCACGCTCCCACCCTCGCTTCGAATCTCTGACGCCGTCTGCTCGAGTTGGCTCTAAAGGAACGGAGTTAAACCGATGCAAAGTCATCTAAAGGCGGTCAGTTTGCGAGCTATGCGTACAATGTATCGTGCCATGTTCATTGTATTTGTTTCGGCAATCGATGTCGACAGTATAGGTACGCAGTGAAGAGGAATACAGGTAAGACCCACGAAAGCGCCAAAGCGAACAAGAGTCACCAGAGTAACTGTATGCAAATCGATTCGTATGGTGCTTCTGAAATGGATCGACTGCGACTCGTGACTTGAATAGATTCTGAGAATTGCACCCCAATCGTGCTTGTGCAATGTACGACACTGGTTCAGTGAATTTTGGCATGTGGAACATTTTCCAAGATGTAAAAAGAGCAAAAAAAGCATGGCATACAGCGTTGATGTCCAAGAGGACGACGACGGCGTTGTGTTCGAGCGCGAACTGCCGGCCGAGCTCTCTGCGATGCCCTGCGCCCCGCCCGTCACGACTACGACCTGACCCCGCACCGACTTGGGCCGCTTCAACAACGACTCCACTATGTCGGCCTGGAAAGGGTTTTGCCTCGACGACCACGCACGCACGCACGCACAAGTGAGCAACTCACGATCAAATACACAAACAGCGTCGCAAAGTAGCCAATGAGGCTGAGCACCTTCTGCACCACGGCCATATCCGTATGCTTTTTTTCTTCTTTCCTTTCCTATCGTTTTCTCTCTGCTCTGTATGGGTGTGTGCGCGCAACTCGTGAATTGCGCGGCTACATACAAACGCGCGCTCTAACAGTGGAACTAGAATAACGCGCAGAATGGGAGGGTGGGAGGGCAGTATCGCCAGCGTACACACCTCGTTGCCTCCACCCCTGTGCCCCCCCCCCCCTGCGACACGATCGGCCGACGCCTAGCGCAGGCGGCGCCCGTGTGAGGTCAGAACCGAATGGGAATGGCGGAGTAGGGAACACACGCGCTCAAAACTGTCGATAGGCACCGTTGAGCTGAGAGCGTCTAGCTCAGTGGGTAGGGTGTCGTGCTCGGCGCGCTAGCGGTCGGGGGTCCAACCCCCGACACTAGCGGATCCAAAGCCGGGGGCAGGGGGCGTGCCCCCACCTGTCGTTGTCGGCAAAGGGGGGCAGGGGGGGCAGGCAGAGGTCGAATCGAACTAATTTTTAGCTGTTTCCCTTAGAGTAACGCACCCATAAGCGGAAATTTTTTGCCTGCGGCGCTGTAGTGTGTGGGTGGACGACTGCATTGGGACTATGGGATCTATTTTTATGGGAGGCGCGGATCTAAAGTAGGGCAAGGCAGAAGGTCTTCCTTGCACAAGGCACGTAAAGGGGCGTAAGGGAATGCAAGCAGACCAAATGTGATCAAATCGGATTAAAAAATGCTCAGAACGTTGAAAACCCAAAATTTTCGCCTCTGGCGCATGGTTACTGATGACAAATGACAAATTCTTCGAGATTTAGGGATGCGGCAGTTAGCATTGCGTTTTTTTTGCGCCTGCGGCGCCAAGAGTCACAGGTTTTCGCATTAGCACCGTAGGAACGCAAAAATGTGTGCCTGCGGCGCAACTGTTTGTTTCAAATGCTGCAAAGTTAAAAAACACGGCTGCTGCACCAAACGCGCGAAATATGGCTCTCCAATAGATTTTTTTGTGGAAAACATGTTGTGACCTTGCCCCCTCCTGTCAGAAAATCCTAGATCCGCCAGTGACCCCCGAGCTCACTGAGTTGCTAATCCCCTTGGGCAGAAGGATGAACGCTCCCAAAGCCCACGGTGTAGGGCGGCTTCGTGGCTTCGGCCCGAAATCCGTGCCAGTTGGGCAGCACACCTTCCCTCGCGAGAGAAGAACGCAATCAGTGGTATATAGTGATACAGTGTTATATATGCATCGAGTCTTCGTACCTCATGCGTTGGTTTCCTGCACTATGTCTGTGCTGGCATCAACAAAAACATTGATTGCGTACAATTGCGTCATTTCGAGTAAAATAAAGGATGCAAAGGCCAAGCGGAGTACACGTGTCGAGCTCAGCTTGAGGGATGGCTTCTCACTTCCGTCTGAAGACGTTTGTCAGCGTTGGAGTCCGCCGCGTCCGCCGGCGAATTTCACTGGCAACGGAGCGTGGTGCGAAGCGCGCGCGCGCGCGCGTCGCCGCGGGCTGGGCGCGCGCACGCGCGCGCATCCGCCGGCGGTGTCTACAGCTCGGCGATCGCACTGCCAAATTGGAAATGTGAAATTGCTGCGGGGAAAAAAGACGGAAGAATTGAAGACGACTGACGGCCGCATTTCCGACAGGATGACCCCTGAAAGACTTCTCTTTGGCGCCGCGTTCTTTGGGTCGACACTCGCAATCGGTTGCTCGGCTTGAATTTGAATTTGAGTCGATTGATAGAAATTACCTATATGTATTTTTGTAAATTCAAGGAAAATGTACAGAATTATTTACAGAAAAATTTCCGTGCATGTACAGCATGTTCAACGTGATTTTTGAGAGTTGAACTTTTAAGGGTTTAACGATTCAGTTTTTCATAAAAATTGTTATAAAGGTACGCAAAGCTCTGAGACGTACTCTGAACCAATGTACATGTAGGTATGCGATCCGCACATTTCAGCGCACGCGCAGTTGACCATGTTTTCGGATTGGGGCGTCCAGGCAGAGAACTGCAACGTGTGGAGCGAATGGGGCCCCTGTCTCTGGTATAAGAGCTCCGAGGAAACGAAATATATCTACTTTGGCAGGAGATGGGGACGGAGATACAGGTGTGCATACCTTTGCTTCAACCACTGAAAATGTGTGAATTTCGGGAGTGCGTGCGTGCGTGCGTGCGTGCGTGCGTGCGTGCGTGCGTGCGTGCGTGCGTGCGTGCGAGCGTGGGTGCGTGCGTGCGTGCGTGCGTGCGTGCGTGCGTGCGTGCGCGCGTGGTTGCGTGCGTGCGTGCGTGCGTGCGTGCGTGCGTGCGTGCGTGCGTGCGCGCGTGGGTGCGTGCGTGCGTGCGTGCGTGCGTGCGTGCGTGCGTGCGTGCGTGCGTGCGTGCGTGCGTGCGTGCGTGCGGGTGTGCGTGCGTGCGTCCGTGCGTGCGTGCGTGCGTGCCGCCGCGTCTGTATCCGCGGGTATTCAGAGACCAGCTGTCGCCCCAGTGCTACCGTCACCGGTTTTACAAGAGAATTCACTATCTCTATGAAGAAGCCCTAAGCAACGTGCAGAACTACTTTACGAACCTGCTGGAAAACGAGAACAAGATGCCTTGCGGCATGTGCTCGTATCAACAGAGCTGCGGAAGCGGCCAGTGCAACGTGAACAGGTTTCCGAACATTTTGATCCCCAAAATTGTCTTCCAATACAAGCAACTGAAATACTGTAAAGTTTCCAATCTGCCTTAGCCCTCAACTCAAAGCCTCTTTGTCGCTCAGGCTAGGGATACAATGTGGTGGGGAGGTGGGGGCTGTCTGAAAACGCTTATCGATTCTCTTGGCCAACTGTTAGAGGAATCAACCGTTAAACTGAAGGTGCCGACGCAGTGTGCGCAAGCTGTAGGCCGGAGCTGATTCGTGCGTATAAGAGTTTACGACAAGCAGGCGACCGAACTTTCCAAGTTTGACTTAAACTGCTCTGGTTGAATTAAATGCAATCTAGACCAACAACTGGACCGGCGAGCAAAGTGTTCGTCGCTGAGCGGCTGTGCCAGCCGTCTTTTCTGCAGGGATGGAAGCAGGTCCAACTTTTGATGGATCCAAGTAAATAAACAAAAAATCGATAAACGCCTTTCAGAACCGAACCTGCTCGTTCAAATACACGCACACGGCAGTGGAAAACGGCAAGTGCAAACTGTGGCCAAATGAGCGCGTAAAGCTGCCAAAAGTCAGCGAAATGAACAAGTTTCTGTTGACCTCTTTCGACTTTACCAACTGCGCCACGCACAAGTGAGACATCAGTACAGCATACGTTGTATGGTGCATCACGTTTTACACGCATACAGTGAACCGCTCAATGGCAGGCACTACTGACTGACTGACTACTAGGCACTGCAGATTCAACCTCCCCTACCAGAGAGACACTTTTCGATCCGGGAAGGCACACATTTGGAAAGGGGCACTATTACAGTTGTAATTTTTGAATTTTGGGGCAAACCAAATTTAACAGTCAAAAATTACGAATTTTGTGCCGTTTGTTAGTACCTTGTGTCTCCATTTCATGTTGGTTACTTAATAGTCGCTAAAGCGTCTCTTTTTGATGTTGTTTTGCTATAATTTCAACGTTGCCAGCCCCGGGGCACTATTGGAAGGGGACAGTTGTGGAACGGACATTACTGTGTGATATTATGTATGTGTAGATGCTGTATGAGCGTGCTGCGCTGATGGATCGATAGTTTTAAGACTGACTTCGGCGAGCATATCAACCTTCTAAGCGCTTTCAGAGATCCCAAAACTGGCAAGCTGTCCTGCAAGTGTTGCTGCTTCCCGTTTGTGCCGGATGATAACGCCGAGTTCTGTTTGTTGGACCCGGAAGTCAAGCCTGTCTACGCCCCCTCAGGATGGCACTTGGACGGATAACCGTTCTTCACTCATCGATATCCGTATTTAATGCGATGTGATGATGCTAAACGTGGCTCGCGTGAGCACGCGCTGGGGAAAAGCACACACGCACAAGCGAGTACACTGAAACCGTGCAAACATGTACAGGCATGTTGGCTCCGTAGCACAAATCTGCAGAAAATTGTCGCTCGTTACTGGGTTCCCTTCTAACTCAGCTCGCAACGCCTGACCAGCTTTCCTGCTCCGTCGACGCCACCTTTTACAAACAAACAAACAAACGGGGAGGAGATAGAGGAACGACGCCGCTTCTTCCTTCCTTTGTTCCCAGCCACTATGCATTGTACGCCACAAAGGAGGGGAATGTCCGTACAAAGTAGAGAGCGTTGTCGGAGGAAGGGTATGAGAAACGCAGAGGGAGTGTGAGAGCGAGAGAGACGCGTTGGAGGGAGTGTAGGAGGGGCTGAAACGAGAACAGACTAGTAGATGCAGCGCTGACGAGGACGCGCTGACATCAGTACTTGACGAGGGAGGAGGAATGAGGCAAACACATCCGTGGATGAAGGAGGGGAGGGGCGAGCGAGCGGGCTAAAGAGTGGGACTGGAGCAACGAGTAAACAGAGGCGCTCCGCTTTGAGACGATTAAGTGAGGAAGGCAGCCCAAAAATCGGCAAACGATACTTAGCGGCCCCTCCCCCCTCCCCCTGTTCAATGACAACGCCACAGGAACGATGTGCATAGCAGTCGGCGTTGACAAATGCATTTCGCAGAACAGTTGGCCTGACAGAGTCGATAGGTGGAAAGTTGTACATGATGAAATTCGCCTGGATCAATGCAGTGGTGGTCGCAATGTTGCTTGCGCCGATCGCAGAAGCAGGTGCGTATCTTCCGAGAGAATACTCTACATAAACTGTCCTAGCTAATATTGTACGAGCGCAGCCAAAGCAAAGACGGTGTCTAGATGAAGCTCAGAAGCTAGACGTGGACGCCTGGCGAGACACGGGCGCCTCCCTGGACCGTGTCGTTTCGAAGCTGAAGCGAGTCGTCGGCGAGTGGTGGCAGGTCATTCGACAGGCGACACGGCCCACCGACAAGGACAACAACAGCACAAGCGGCGACAATTCAAATGGAGTTTGGACTCAGATTCCGACCTCGACTACGACTGAGGAAAAGTGGGTGGATGATTGCGAAATTTTCTGTATAAACTTGCATGGCCTTCTGTATACCACCACGTGGGCGCGTCTTTAACCCTGATTAACTGGAAGCAGGATGTATTTCCTAGTATTGGAAGCGGTAAATCGATAATTCTTACATCTGTAGCAGATCGTATTGTTCAGCTATCTGATCATAACGAGGCCGATGAAATCGGAACAACTGAGCGGCGAGGCTTCTGCTGTTGCGGAGTCGTTTGCGGAACACGGCATTGACTTTGACGGAAAATTCAAGGCACCGCCGGTTCTGTCAAAGGTACGAATCCTGCAGCAGGGTGTCCCTTTCGCTTTGAAAACTTTGTTCTCATTGAACTCGTAATAAGATTTTGCAACTGTTTGCAAGCATTCCTCAAGTTCATGACTTTATCTGCACGCATAGAATTCTGCGACTCTGTGCAGAGCTGCCGATGCACTCATTTACAAAACTTCCCTTACGTACCGTAAATTCTTTTAAATGGTAGCCCATGTGCACTGCTTTATTGGGGCACATCGAAAGAAGTGGACCAATTGGATAGTTTACAAAAGAACACCTTTTCAGATGTGGTATCCCAGCGGCGCAGTGGCTCTCCTGGGCAACGAGCTGCGACCGGCGCTGCTCCGGGAGCACCCGCGCGCGTCCTGGCCCTTCGAGCATAGGACCTTCTATGCCATCTTTCTACTCGGTTCGTTTTTGCGGCATACCGTAACCGCTCAATTGTTTTATTTGGAAAGGGATTGGACGGGGGATAATTCAACGTATTTTGTACATTTTATAGAGTGTACACCACTCTCACAAAATTCTACAATGTGTACAGATTTGGACGCGCCCAGTCGACTGAACCCCTTGGTGAGGTCGGCTGAGCTGTGGTCAGTGTTGAACATCCCGGCAAACGACATCGATCAGGGCCATCACCTAGCCGAGTACCTGCCGCCGGGTCCGGGTCTCAACACTGGTGAGAATCGAACAGGAGGGTTGTTGTTGTTGCTGTTAATTCTTGGCTAGAGCATACAGTGCTAGAATAGGATAAGAAATCTTCAACGCGAAGTACAGGGTGGCCAAAAAAAGTACCCCCTTTTTGTTTTTAGCTTATCATGGTCCTCCATTGAGAGATTTAATTGAAAATTGGCATGCTTGTAGCCTCATTCAATCTATACATCCTCTCCGAATTTCAATGGAATCGCGCACCATTTTAGTGACTTACGTCAATTTTTCCATAGTCAGTCAAATTTTGAAGTGACGGACCACATTGAAGTGGCCCAAAAAAAGTACTCCTTCTCTAACTCGGGCGTTCCCAGTAGGATCTGCCTGAAACTTTGCAGCCAGAAAGGCACCCATATGCCCACCTCAAGTCTAAAATTTCAGCGTCATCCGTTCAGGCACGCGTGAGTTTTGGATCATAAAACATTCGATGAAATCTTTCATAAAAAGTGCTCATTGTGTGAGCCATTGAGACTTGAGGGCCACAACTGCGGTCCGACGCCCCCACAAGATGTGCCATTTATCGGAAATCACGTTTTAAATTCAACCTTTATCCAAGTTCTTCCATACTTCCTGAATTTGCTCATTGAGGGATTTGAGATTGCCAAAGGACGAGTGTCTATCAAAGTTCCTTCAAAACTAGCAAAACTTTCCAAGCCTGAAGGATTTGCAGTCAGGCGAGTTTACCAGCAACTCAGAGGGGCCAATGAAGTCGAGACAACGTCCCGCAGCAGTTGCAGTGTGTCTTTACTTTACAGAGTCAAAACGATCGTTACAGTATCCACAATCGCTGAGCAGCAAAAGACGCAAATGTGCAGTTGATAATGAATGTTGTATGATCCAAAACTCACGCGTGCCTGAACGGATGACGCTGAAATTTTTGACTTGAGGTGGGCATATGGGTGCCTTTCTGGCTGCAGAGTTTCAGGCAGATCCGACTGGGAACGCCCGAGTTAGAGAGGGGGTACTTTTTTTTGGGCCACTTCAATGTGGTCCGTCACTTCGAAATTTGACTGACTATGGAAAAATTGACGTAAGTCACTAAAATGGAGCGCGATTATAATGAAATTTGGAGAGGGTGTACAGATTGAATGAGGTTACAAGTATGCCAAATTTCAAGTAAATATCTCAATGGAGGACCATGATAAGCTAAAAACAAAAAGGGGTACTTTTTTGGGCCACCCTGTACATGTCTAAAACAAATCTTGAGAGTGTGATGCGAAGTGTTGGTGGCTTTGGGATGCGCACGATTACTGCCGCTGTGCATGCACATGTATACAACACTCACATGACACATATGTATGACACTAAGATGACTCGCAAAAAATTACACCGCTGATTCCATTATCTTTTCAGGTGCCCACCGCTATGTGTTCCTCGTCTACGAGCAGAGTGGCGTCATCGTCGCCATGGACCATCCCTATGTGCCGAGCGACACCGCTGAGAATCGTCTGGGATTCGATGTGTCCAAATTCGCGGAGAAGCACGCACTCAAGGGACCGATTGCTGGGAATTTCTTTGTAGTGAGTTGGTGTTGCACTGTTGTTTCATAAATGAGCTCCCCCAATGCTGTTGCCTACAGCATTCCTTCAATTATCCATTAATTTCTCAAATTTTTAATTTCTTTCAATTTCTCCATAACCTCATGCAACGATTTTCCAATCAACGATGCAAAGCAGGCCCAATTGTCGCGAACCAAACGACTTGGCATCGTTCAGGCACGCTACGACGAATCAGTGCCAGCGCTGTACCGCAAACTGTTCGATGGAAGACTCAAAGTGTGACACACCCTCGTCCGCTCTGCTTGTCTAGTGCGCATTGTACAATCCATCCCCTTTCCAAGCTTGAAAATGTATTCTTCCGAGTTAAATTTGCGCAATGTGTACAGTGTGTCTAGCAGTGGATGCACTGCACTTTCCGCATATGCTATGTAGGGGCGCCTCATCCTGCCCACCAAACCACTAGTGTAGTGTAGATAACGCCTAAGGCCGTCGACCGACAATGCAACCTTTTCACGGACTGCATCTGTGAACACTCACAGAACGCGTTGCACTAACCAGTGCGCAGTGTGTGTGTGTGTGCGTGCGTGCGTGTTGACAGACACGTCAACTGCCCACCCTGATTAACACACTCGACGGAGCAACCTCTGCGCATCCAATCTACCTTATATTAGATGGGTACCATGTAAAGTGCAAGTGACACGATGAATATTCAACACAAAATGTGCGCACTGCGCTCAGTACCTGTACAGCGTAGGTATATTCGTGGCTTGTGACGTCGACCGTTGTGTGCCTAGTGGTCTTTTCTACGTCGGCAGAGCAAACACAGTGAAGACACTGGCAACCGGATGCTAAAAAACTTCTACTGCGTATAAAGCGTAGAGGTGGCTCTGAATACGAGCACAGTGTACCTGTATGTACAAATGCGCGTATGTGCGGATGTGCGTCAGTGCAATATGAATTCGTGTCAATTCATATGACTATGGCTCTGCGTGTGTGCCATAGGCTGTGTCGCGCAAAAGTTTTTACACACCCGCAAAATTGTGCTGTTCCCATGTGAACACGTCTGCCTGTTTGCGCGTTGCGCCATGCCCATTTTCGGATTAGCGCTCCGCGCCCTTCGGCACGTTATCAGAAGCGTCTCCGAAAAAGTCGAGCGTTTCATACTGTGTGTGCGGAAATGCGTTGAAACGGAAATGAAATAATGTGTTTGCGAAGGTCGACAAGACTCGTTTTAGTTCATCCTGTAAGTGGCAGCACTTTCCGACCGCATCTTTTGCGTCTCAACTTTGCGAGCGTGCAGCATCCTTGAGCTCAAGGACCCATTTTCGGATTAGCGAGCGGCCATAGGGTACGGCAAGTTTATCAGCGTCAACTTGTGGGACGCTACATTTAAGCGAAAGGCATCGAACCGACAATTCAGGCTGCGTTGTTGAGAAGAGTGCCTTTTGGGAAGAAAGCAAATATCGAAGAAAATGAAGACTGCAACCATGGGCATTTTGGTGTCGTTTGCGTGGGCGACACTGGCGTGTAGACCACGGCCCAAGGTGGAAATTTTACTGCACGATACTAACTTTCGATTACCTTACTTACACCTTTGCATGGGCATTAAGCTTCATAGTTAAAATTTGGTCATACTGGAGGTACATAACAAATAACGAACGCCTTGCATGCAGCCGGAGCCGGAGCCGTCCAATGAGGTGACGGTGTCGACGCCGCTGGGCAAGCTGAAGGGCCGGCGCTACACGACGCCCAGGGGCTGCGAGATGCTCCTCTTTGAGAAGGTCATGTACGGAGAGAAACCCCAGAGATTCGGCAGGTTTGCAGCTTCAGAATCATGTGTACAGCGTAGTCGACATGGGTACGGAGTGAGACGGACCGAAACATGGTCCGGGCTGTGCTAAAATGTCAGACCGCTAGGGCCAGATGCCCGTACACACATAAGAACGGCCCGGACAGGGCACCACAGGACAGGGCTGGCACAAATTCCACCACCACGTTCCACAACCCCAGGCCACTGCAAGTGCTTGACGCCTGAGTTTTGCAGCAGGGTTGTAAATCCTTTCCACATCTTTCAGAGCTGTGCCCAAGGCGGCATGGGAAGGCGTCGTCGACACGGATGGCGAGCACCCAGGTTGCAGTCAGGTACGCAGTCAGCCTCATACGGTCACACCCAAGTACCCTGTGTTTCATATGAATTACAGTGTAGTGCCAGTGTTGATTCTAGCGTCGCGAAATGCCTTCCAGTTTTGAACACCAGCCTTGTCGACCTCGTTGGCCGACAATTTCAAGTTTTTGTCTAGGGAGTCGGGGTAAAGGCGCAGGGTAAAGGTAAAGGGTAAAGGTAAATGTTTTTGGCAAGGCTAAAAAACATGACTTTGTTAACTTCCACGGCACCCTACGCGCCAATTGGCTTCAGTAAATTCGCATCATCATCATCTGCTTAGAAGGGATACACCAGCGTAAGCACACAAGAACTCCCACTCAGGCGTCGCTGAGACCCGGAGGTGGGCCCAAGCGACCGGGCTCGGACGAGGACTGTCTTGCCATGAAACTGCTGGTTCCTCTCAAGGCCTCCGATCAGCGCCACCCCGTACTGTTGTACTTTCAAGGGGGCGCGTTCCAAGTGGGCAGCACCGACTACGACTCGGACAGCGCTTGCGAGACCTACGTGCAGAATGGGGTCAGCCAGCAGATTATTGTTGTTGAAGTACGGAAGAGAGTTTCCAATAGTGTTCACCCCCTCTCCCCATAGTGCCCGATGGCAGCCGAAGTGTGGTGAACCAATAGTACTATTGGGGAATTTACGTTACTCTGAAAACCTTTCAGGTGATGATCGCCATCACCCAACACCGCCTGGGCGCGTTCGGCTTCTTCACTACTGGCACAGCGGAAGCGCCAGGCAACGCTGGCTTGTCCGACGGCATAGAGGCGCTGAAATTCCTGAGAAAGGTCTCCGTCAGCTTCAGCGGCGACCCCGACAACATCGTGCTGGGCGGCCACGGGTCCGGCTCGGTCCTTTCCTCGACCATGACCTTTAGTCCGGCCGCCAAGGGCCTCTACGCGAAGGTGCTCAACCTGAACAACGTCATCACCCAGGCCATTACGACTCCGACTACGATCATGCTCGAGAAGCACAAAGCGGTCGCCATCGAGACCCAGTGCGCGACAGAGGAGAGCTGGACCGGCAAGAAGTTCCAGGAGATTGTGGACTGCATGAGGAAGCTGAAGGACGTGGAGCTGATCGCGCACTATGGGGCTGCACAACGCAAGACCGGGGTTCCCGGAGGACAGTACTGGCATCCCGTGGTGGATGGGGATGGAGGACTGCTGCCCAAGTCGCTAGAAGAGCTCGCAAAGGAGTAAGTCAGACTCGAAAGCTTGCAGCTTGCAGCTTGAAGCGGACAGACAAGTGTACACCGTATGTCGTACAGATCACCTCATAAGGGCCATTGAACCGACTGCGCTACAGAATGTCCAGAGATGCATTCTCCATGCTCGTTGCTCTCCTGGCACGCAGAATTCCCCCGGATTCAGACGCGACAACGTGCCCGTGTTCACCGGCGGCCACGGCGACATGTACACCTATCAGCTGATCGCTCTGCCGACCTTCCGCACCGGCAACAAGGACGACATCGACGTCGACGCCCTCAACAAGCCCGAGACCGTCGAGAAGGTCTGCAACGCGGTCGTCTACCCGCAGAAGTTCGGAACGAAGACCCAAGAGACGCGAGCCAAGTGCCAGCAGCGCTACGCCAGCCTGGAGGACCCGGTCAACAACGGGGACGGCACGCTGGTGTCGTTCAGGAGAGCCGTGCAGGCCGGCAGCACGGCCAGCAGCTGGGAGCCGGCCATGAGGAACGTCAAGTACTACACCGCGAATGGTAGGTGCGAGCGACAAGCGCGTGGAGCCCATTGAGAAGCTGTGAAACAACGCATAGACGCGTTCCCCAGGCAACAAGGAGGTGTACCTGTACTCGTTCGACTATCGGCGCCCAGAGGACCACCCCTGGTGGCGAGCCGCTGGAGCGTTCGCCAACGTCGAGCTGATGTACACGCTGACGTGGCCCTCGAACGACCCCAGCACCAATCCCTGGTGGTTCGACATCCACGCTGGCGACGACGACGAGATGCGCGAGCTGCTTTCGGAGCTGATGGCCTCATTTGCCAAAACTGGCAAGCCAGCGCTTCCGACTAAGTACGAGGGTGTCCAGTGGCAACCGGTCGACGTGGGCACTAACACCCACTACCTGAGCATCGACTTGCCGCCAAAACTGCAGTCGGAGTTCTACAAGGAGGACGTCGACTTCTGGAGCGAGATAGAAAAGCTTTCGACCGCTCCAGAAGAAGAAACTCCTGGAGAGGAGACCCCTGGAGAGGAGACCCCTGGAGAGGAGACCCCTGGAGAGGAGACCCCCGGAGAGGAGACCCCTGGAGAGGAGACCCCTGGAGAGGAGACCCCTGGAGAGGAGACCCCTGGAGAGGAGACCCCTGGAGAGGAGACCCCTGGGGAAGAAACCCCTGGAGAAGAGAGTCCCGGAGAAGGTAGTCTTTGAAGAAAGCAACTAATGAGTCTAAGGAGCGACTGCTTTTCACATACATGAAAGAAACGTTGTGATGAACGAGTGACGAGCCATTGAAGCAATAGCCGTAGCGGTATGCGTATCCCCTGGAACGTTTTATGTTCAAAGAAAGCAGTGCATTGCCTCCGTGCGCGCGTTCGTCAAATATCGAGAGCGTCTACGAAAAAGAATTTCTAAAATTGGGTAGGCATTGACGAAGAATGCGGAGGCGGAGGAAGAGGCGCTTGCCCCCGCCCCCTGACCATGCTTCTGCGCCTCGAGCAGCGTATTGAATCGATTGATAGAAATTACATGTATTTTTTGTAAATTCAAGAAAAATGTACAGAATTATTTACAGAAAAGTAAATTTTTATTTTTAGGTATCTATTGTAGTAGGTAGGTAGGTATCTACTTTCGACGCAGTATGCAGTAAACTGTTCACAGGCACTTCCCCCTCCTGCACCTCCGGGTTGAGTCTACGTCAGTGCAACACGTTCTGGACTGGGCACGCTCTGGACTGGACTGGGCAACACGGGAGGGCGAGTGCGGACTGAACGGGCACGAAAAAGAGGCGGTGTCGGACCCGGTGCACGACAAAAGCCCCCCTCGTCAAAAGCCCCCACGTCAAACCTATTGTTAAGACTCGCTTTTTGTAAAAACCAACCTAGTCCAACCAGAGGGTGGCACAATCAATCCCCGAATTTTTTTGATTTTTTTGACGCGCAATTTCACGAGGATTCCGAATCTGCCTTCAAATTTTAGTTTCGAGCTCTAAATCGCAAGTTACGGGCCAAAAACAGAAATACCAAAAATTTTGAGTCAAAAAAACGTTTTTTGCCCATAAAAAAAGTTGCGGTGTAAAAATCGAAATTTCGAGTTGATCATCGGACTCCCCATCCAATTCCGGTCTAGAAACATTTTTTTTTCAAAAAAATGAAAAAAAAATTCGGGGATTGTGCCACCCTCTGGTTGGTTTTTACAAGAAGCGAGTCTTAACCGTTCACCGTGACCTATATACTGTGTCGCAGCCACGCCGATTTGACGTGGTGGTGTACACCTTGCTGCCGAACAAGGCGCAGGCGACGTACACGCGCATGTTCCGCACAATCGACGAGCTGCGCCCTGCGACCGCGATTCGCGCCTTCCACTGCGACTTTGAGCTCGCGACGCTCAACGCCGTGGCCGAGCATTTCGCCACACGTCCACGTCGCCGACTGTTACTTTCGCTTCGGCCAGAGCTTTTGGCGAAACATTGCTGCATCAAATGCCTACGGGCGCAGTGCGTTGTCGATGGAGACATTTCAGGGGTCAGGTGCAGTTTGCGGCCCCATTCCTGTAAAAGTGCGCAGTAAGGAATGGCATGGGGCCGCTAGCTGCATCTGACCTTAGGCGAGCTAGTGAAGAAGCGGTACTGCCATGGGAAGGGCTCGATCCTAGGAGCTCAAAAGTTTTGGGCGCTAGGGCGTGACCACTGTGCCATGCGTGGTGGAGCACTCTTCTTTGAACACCTCTGATGAACGGAGCGCGTTGTAGCGTCCAGGTGTCGCCGGCGACACTTGGACCGGTCCAGGTGTCGCTCTACCTTTTTTCCGCCGTGGTCCGATCTAAGGTTCGAAAGACACTTAGACCGGTCCAGGTGTCGCTCTACCTTTTCCCCGCCATGGTCCGATCTAAGGTTCGAAAGACACCTGGACCGGTCCAAGTGTCGCCGGCGACACTTGGACCGGTCCAGGTGTCGCTCTACCTCTTTTTCCCATCCTCATCCGATGTAAGGTTCGAAAGACACCTGGACTGGTCCAGGTGTCGCCGGCGACACTTGGACCGGTCCAGGTGTCGGACCGGTCCAAGTGTCGCTCTACCTTTTTTCCCGCCCTGGTCCGATCTAAGGTTCGAAAGACACCAGGACCGGTCCAGGTGGCGCCGGCGACACTTGGACCCGTCCAGGGGTCGCCGCCGACACTTGGACCGGTCCAAGTGTCGCTCTACCTTTTTTCCCACCGTGGTCCAATCTAAGGTTCGAAAGACACCTGGACCGGTCCAAGTGTCACCGGCGACACTTGGAGCGGTCCAGGTGTCGCTCTACTTTTTCCCACCTGGTCCGATCTAAGGTTCGAAAGACACCTGGACCGGTACAGGTGTCGCCGGCGACACCGGGACCGGGCCCGGTGGCACCCGCGACACTTGGAGCAGTCCAAGTGTCGCTCTACCTTTTTTCCCGCCCTGGTCCGATCTAAGGTTCGAAAGACAGCTGGACCGCTCCAGGTGTCGCCGGCGACACTTGGACCAGTCCAGGTGTCGCCGCCGACACTTGGACCAGTCCAAGTGTCGCTCTACCTTTTTTCCCACCATGGTCCGATCTAAGGTTCGAAAGACACCTGGACCGGTCCAAGTGTCGCCGGCGTCACAAGGAGCGGTCCAGGTGTCGCACTACATTTTGACGCCAGGTCCGATCTAAGCGTGGATAGACACCTGGACCCGTACAGGTGTCGCGGGCGACACCTGGACCGGTCCAGGTGTCACCGGCGACACTTGGAGCGGTCCAAGTGTCGCTCTACCTTTTTTCCCGCCCTGGTCCGATCTAAGGTTCGAAAGACAGCTGGACCGCTCTAGGTGTCGCTGGCGACACCAGGACCGGTCCAAGTGTTGCCGGCGACACAGGGATCGGTCCAGGTGTCGCTCTACTTTGTCCCACGGTGGACCCATCTATGGTTCGAAAGACACCTGGACCGGGCCAGGTGTCGCCGGCGACACCTGGACCGGTCCAAGTGTCGCCGGCGACACTTGGAGTGGTCCAAGTGTCGCTCTACCTTTTTTCCCGCCCTGGTCCAATCTAAGGTTCGAAAGACACCTGGACCACTCCAGGTGTCGCCGGTGACACTTGGACCGGTCCAAGTGTCGCCGGCAACCCTTAGAAAGGCCGCCCGTAGGTGCATGCGTGGCCGTCAGGTATGTGTGTGTGGAGTTAGGCTGGAGGGGGGGGAGAGGATGCTGTGTAGGGGGGGGGGGGGAGGGTAGGGGCCTGGAATGTTGGATCGTACTCCTCGTGTCTACATCACGGTACTTGCTGCTGTTTTGATTGTAATTGTTGGAGAAAGTTTTGATGATAGAGACGTACCACGAAATGATGCATTTACTCCACATTTTTCATTACACAAGAACTTTCAACACCCTCCAACTCTCACTTCAACTGCATGAATACACGCACGCGCGCGCGTGCACGCACTCACGCACGCGGTGGCGCCCGTCCCTGCACACGCCCACTATTCGAATACACCCCGCATTTGTGCGGGCCCGTAAACTCTTACTCCACCCCCCCCCCCCCCCCACCAACTCACACCATACACACACAAACACAGATCTGTAGCACATGTGCCACTTGCTCACAACAGATGCAACAGTCCAACTCTTCCTTCCCCCTCATTCCAGGCCCCCACACCCCCCCCCCCCGCCCCCCCCACACACACACACATCCCGCTCCCGCCCCCCCCCCCCATCTAGACAGCATCCCTTCTACCCAGCGGACACTTGGACCGGTCCAAGTGTCACCGGCGACACCTGGACCGGTCCAGGTGTCTTTCGAACCTTAGATCGGACCAGGGTGGGAAAAAAGCTAGAGCAACACCTGGACCAGTCCAAGTGTCACCGGCGACACCTGGACCGGTCCACAGGTGTCTTTCGAACCTTAGATCGGACCAGAGCGGGAAAAAAGCTAGAGCGACACCTGGACCGGTCCAAGTGTCGCTGGCGACACCTGGCCCCGTCCAGGTGTCTTTCGAACCATAGATCGGACCAGGGCGAGAAACACGTAGAGCGACACCTGTACCGGTCCAGGTGTCGCCGGCGACACCTGGACCGGTCCAGTGTCTTTCGAACCTTAGATTGGACCAGGGCGGAAAAAAGCTAGAGCGACACTTGGACCGGTCCAAGTGTCGCCGGCAACACCTGGACCGGGCCAGGTGGCTTTAGCACCTTAGATCGGACCAGGGCGGGAAAAAGGTAGAGCGACACTTGGACGGGTCCAAGTGTCGCCGGCGACACCTGGACCGGTCCAGCTGTCTTTCGAACCTTAGATCGGACCAGAGCGGGAAAAAAGCTAGAGTGACACCTGGACCGGTCCAGGTGTCTTTCGAACCTTAGATCGGACCAGGGCGGGAAAAAGGTAGAGCGACACCTGGACCGGTCCAAGTGTCGCCGGCGACACCTGGACCGGTCCAGCTGTCTTTCGAACTTTAGATCGGACCAGAGCGGGAAAAAAAGCTAGAGCGACACCTGGACCGGTCCAAGTGTCGCGGGCGACACCTGGACCGGTCCAGGTGTCTTTCGAACCTTAGATCGGACCAGAGCGGGAAAAAAGCTAGAGTGACACCTGGACCGGTCCAGGTGTCTTTCGAACCTTAGATCGGACCAGGTGTCTTTCGAACCTTAGATCGGACACCTGGAAGGTGGGAAAAAAGCTAGAGTGACACCTGGACCGGTCCAGGTGTCGTCGAACCTTAGATCGGACCAGGGCGGGAAAAAGGTAGAGCGACACCTGGACCGGTCCAAGTGTCGCCGGTGACACCTGGACCGGTCCAGGTGTCTTTTGAACCTTAGATCGGACCAGGGCGGGAAAAAGGTAGAGCGACACCTGGACCAGTCCAAGTGTCGCCGGCGACACCTGGACCGGTCCAGCTGTCTTTCGAACCTTAGATCGGACCAGGGCGGGAAAAAAGGTAGAGCGACACCTGGACCGGTCCAAGTGTCGCCGGCGACACCTGGACCAGTCCAGCTGTCTTTCGAACCTTAGATCGGACCAGAGCGGGAAAAAAGCTAGAGCGACACCTGGACCAGTCCAAGTGTCGACGGCGACACCTGGACTGGTCCAGCTGTCTGTCGAACCTTAGATCGGACCAGAGCGGGAAAAAAGCTGGAGCGACACCTGCACCGGTCCAAGTGTCGCCAGCGACCCATGGACCGGTCCAGGTGTCTTTCGAACCTTAGATCGGACCAGAGCGGGAAAAAAGCTAGAGTGACACCTGGACCAGTCCAAGTGTCGCCGGCGACAGCTGGACCGGTCCAGGTGTCTTTCGACACTTAGTTAGGCCCCGCGCGGGAAAAAAGCTGCTGCGACACTTGGACCGGTCAAAGTGTCGCCGGCGACACCTGGACCGGTCCAGCTGTCTTTCGAACCTTAGATCGGACCAGAGCGGGAAAAAAGCTAGAGCGACACCTGGACCAGTCCAAGTGTCGCCGGCGACACCGGGAATGGTCCAGCTGTCTTTCGAACCTTAGATCGGACCAGAGCGGGAAAAAAGCTAGAGCGACACCTGGACCGGTCCAAGTGTCCCTGGCGACAGCTGGACCGGTCCAGGTGTCTTTCAAACCTTAGATCGGACGAGAGCAGGACAAAGGTAGAGCGACACTTGGACCGGTCCAAGTGTCGCCGGCGACACTTGGACCGGTCCAAGGGTCGTTTCTAAAGAACATAGTTATTTTTTATGGGGCCGCAAACTTATCCTGAGTCCATTTCAGCAATGTGCGCGTCGAACCAGTCGGCGTGGCGCTTCCTTCCGACCACGACACTCGCTTCCAGAAGAAGGCGATGGAGTGGGACGACGCCTAGCTGCGCGTGCCTCTCGACGACTGGAACTGCCCCTTCCTCATCTACTTCCGCGCCTTCGCGAAACTTAGCCCTTTCGCTGTATTTGAGAGGGCTTTTGACGTGGGGGCTTTTGACGGGGGGGGCTTTTGACGCGGGGGCTTTTGACGTGGGGGCTTTTGTCGTGGGGGCTTTTGACGGGGGGGGGGGGGCTTTTGAGCGTAGCCGTCGGACCACCACTGAAGATGTCGGAAAACCCGTCTGAAGTGTATCTTTAAATGCGATTTGTGGCATAATGTTGCTCCAAAATAACAGCGTAAGGCGGATCAGCGCAAACAAAATGCGCCGCTTTAGTCGCTTTTAGCACTATCAGTGTAGATCACTGCCTTCGCAATATCCTCAGACGTAGTAGCGGTTTACAGCTGTGGTGGTGGTGGTTAATCGAAATGCAACAATTCGAAAAAAACTGTCTGGCTGAACAACGTGCAACGCTATTTTAGCCTTCGGACTGCCTACAAACTTTCAGTTTCTTTTCGAGAGCTTCTCAATCTCTGCCCAAAAGTCGACATCTTCCTTGTAAAAGTCCTTCTGCATTTTGGGCGGCAAATCGATACTCAGATACTGGTTGTTGGTAGCCGGGTCAACTGGCTGCCACTGCACGCCCTCATATTTAGTCGGAAGCGCTGGCTTGCCAGTTTTGGCAAATGATGCCATCAGCTCCGAAAGCAGCTCGCGCATCTGCTCGTCGTCGCCAGCATGGATGTCAAACCACCAGGGATTGGTCCTGGGGTCGTTTGAGGGCCACGTCAGCGTGTACATCAGCTCGACGTTGGCGAACGCTCCAGCGGCTCGCCACCAGGGGTGGTCCTGTTGCCGACGATAATCGAACGAGTAAAGGTACACCTGTTGGTTGCCTGAAAGAAGGACACGTGCGTGAAGGGTAAGCGAGTGCGTGCGTGCGTGCGTGCGTGCGTGCGTGCGTGCGTGCGTGCGTGCGTGCGTGCGTGCGTGCGTGCGTGCGTGCGTTCGTGCCAGCGTGCGAGCGGGAGCGTGGGTGCTCCAGCTCACCATTCGCCGTATAGTACTTGACGTTTCTCATAAGCGGTTCCCAGCCATTCAGTCCACCAGTTGCCTGCATGGCCCTTCTATAGTGGATCAGCTTTCCGTCTCCATTATTGATCGGGCCCTCCAGATTCGAATAGCGATCGATACACTTCTTTCTGACTTCAGCAGTTGTGTCTCCAAACTTATTGGACAGTAGGTTGCGCTCGCAGACTTGTTTCACTTTCGCTGGACTGTTCAGGGCGGCCAGATCGACCTTGTCGATCCCACCCAGGAACATGGCGGGCAGGGCCACGGAGTCAAAAGTAGAGATGTCAGCATTGCTGCCCAGGAATACGGGCACGTTGTCGCGTCTGCAGATGCGCAAGGAAAAAGACTGCAGATGTTTCAGCAATTTACAAATATTACTTACACTTTGGCCAATTCTTCCAGCGACTTTGGCAAGAGGCCTCCAGCGCCGTCCACTCTTGGGTGCCAGTACTGAAAGAGGGGCAGACCAGACTTGGCCATGGCCTTGAAGTAGTGTCCAATGAGCACTGCATCTGGCAAGTCCCGCATGCACTTGGTGATCTCTGCAAACTCCCCAGCGGTCCATGTGGCCTCAGTTGCGCATTCAGCCTCGATGGCCACCGCCTTGTTCTTGTCCAGATAGCTTTTTTCGGTCATGGACGGCACCAGCACGTAGTTCAGAGTCAGCACCTTGGCGTAAGCGCCCTGCATCTCTGGACTGAAAGACATGGTGGTGGCCAGAATCGAGCCAGCTCCATCCCCGGACAAGACGAGGTTGTCGGGGTCGCCGCCGAAACTTTGAGCGACCTTTTTCAGAAACTTCGCGGCCTCGATGGCGTCTGAAAGTGCCGAATTGCCTGGGGCTTCAGAGTTGCCGGTGCTGAAGAAGCCCATGGCGCCGAGGCGGTACTGGGTCACGGCCACCATCACCTGAAGCGCAACAACGTATGTATGCATCGTTCTGAGTTTTTAGTACAAAGTCGTTTTCAAATCAATGATTCACTGAGGCAATGTTTTTAGGAAAGCGGAGGCCACCACCCACCCCTTTCCGCACGTAGGTCTCGCAGAGCGTGTCCGAGTCGTAAGCCGTGCTGCCGTACAGGAATCCGCCGCCGTTCAGGTACAAGAGCACGGGGTGGGCGGACTCGGTCGCTTGCACCGGCACCAACAGTTTCATGGCCAGGCAGTCTTCGTTCGAGCCGGCTTTCACGCCCCTCTGGGGAGGCAGGGCAGCCTGACTGCAGCCCGGGTGCTCCCCCGCCGTGTCCACGACACCCTCCCAGGGCGTCTTGGCTACTGCTCTGCAAGATACGTGCACAGGCGTCGAGGAGCATATAGCGAAAACTTTCGAATGCGAAGCTACTGTACTAATCATTCCAGCGCAGAGCGAACAAGGCTCTGGTGGAGGACACGTTCAGCAACTGCAGGACTTAGGGCTAAATCTCAGGGCAAATACACAAACATAACCAGTTGGGTTCTTTTCATGAAAATGTAATGTATGTGGCACTGGCACGACACCCATACCTGCCGAATCTCTGGGGCTTCTCTCCGTACATGACCTTCTCAAAGAGGAGCATCTCGCAGCCCCTGGGCGTCGTGTAGCGCCGGCCCTTCAGCTTGCCCAGCCGCGTCGACACCGTCACCTCATTGGACGGCTCCGGCTTCGGCTGTGAACGCAAGGCGCTCTTTATTGACCGAAGCGAGTGTGTATTTACGTCTCCTCCACATATGTATACAGTGTACACATACAGTCGATTACGCCGATCGAACATGACCAACTGTGAGGCTGCCACTACTCATTAATTACCACCCGAATAAATTACCTAGCTTGCTAAGTACAGGTACATGTGTAGTTCAGGACGCGCACCTTTGGCCTGCAGGCGCTTGCAGTCGAAGCAACCAGCGCCAAAAGCCACGCTTTCCAAACGAGCATTTTCTTCCGCCGCTGCTTTAGTTGTACGTTCAACTGACTACGCAGTCTTCAAGCGACGCCGATTCCGCCTCGCGGACTTATCGTGAGTGGGGCTTACTTAGGACAAAGTTCCATCTCGTAGAAGGAACTGTGGATGCACTTTTTATCGTAAAGTTTGGAATAGCGTGCGTGCACTTACTTGTCAGTGTTGAGCAGTTGAAATTCAGAAGTCTTGGAAACGCTCAGCGATTATCAAGGGCGCTTCGATGCAGCGCGAGAAAGAAAGACAACTTCGTTCTGCGAGAACATCGCAGGCCCAGCTGTGTCGCTCCTTTTGCACTCCCCCCCCCCCCCCAAAAAAAAATTTTCAACCTGTGCCATTCTGTTCACGCGCACTATTAGGGGATATTACGATGCAACAAGTCAGCGCAAAGACCGCTCGTGACGCACAAACGAAACAACGCCAGAGGCAGGGCGTTGGGTCGGTTGGGGACCAACCAAGGCACTCTTGCATGCGTGCGTCGTATACATACAAACTTGCACTATGTGCTGCGCTGCTGGAACCGGCTCGCCATGCTCAACGCGCTGGCCAAATCGATCACGACCATGCATGTGTGCCCGTTGTTGTTGGATTGAGGAGGCCGTTCAATTGCGTATGTCAAAGACTAGTGCGTAGCCAGCCCAATGCGCCATTGGCTTGGGCGAGTTGACGCCTTCCCATCTGATGCGCATAATTAGTTGGCCACAAAGTCCTGCAAGGACATCGGAAACAACGCCCAAGACTGATTCAGGGGTGTATCTAGACCTCGAGTGTCCATGTGTGCGTGCGTGTGTCTGAGTTCCAAGCGTGTCGCTCTGCACCTTCATCTTTGACGGTGGTGGGCTCACGACACGAGTACCACGACAGACACAAGAACAAAAGGTGCTTGGTGCTTGTTGGGAACAGACAGCAGCGTCGACAGACGAAATGATACACATGGCCAGCGCGTCGTCACCACAGAAACACTCTCAGAGACAGTACGTACGGTCATCACGTTGCGCGTTTGTCAGAACGAATACCGTACACTTTCAATAGAAGCCCACAGAATGCAATAAAAGTTCGTCAACGTCTTCCTTTGGCCCACATGCGTTGTCAATCTGTTTCAATTTTTATTCCTGCGTCATTCTTTCTATTAAAAATCTATTGACCAATTTCCGTTTTCCCTTGAAGCCCGTATTACTGGACGACACGATTGCGTGGTATTCACACCGTTTCAATCTTTTTGCGTCTTAAAGCAGGACGGGGTGGGCTTCTATTAGAGACGATACGGTAGCTTCACCACACCAAACCACCACCAGGTCTAAACGGGATACTTACTGTCCGGCATCAGTCGGTCCAGCGCCTGAAAGTTCAACAACGTATGAGACGGCCTAAAACAAAAAGAAAGACAGAACAAAATTAAATAAAATTCAAAAAATCAAAAAGAGCACCTGTCTAATGCCGGGCATGCTGAGAAGCGAGCCGATCACTGGGATGCGTCGGAGGAAGCTGATTGTGACGGGGATGAAGCCGCTGGAATTTCGGGAATTTTGTTAATTTCAATTCGCAAAAATAATAAACACCTGTAGCCCTCCTTCTGGGAGGGGCGCTCTCACCGTACGTAACGGACAAAGGAGGGAGGGGGTTGTCGCACCCGGGGGGGGGGGGGGCGGGGCATATTTGGCCACGGACATTGGGCCCGGGGAGGGGTAAATCACCAAATTCTTCGAAGGCAGGGGGTGGGTAATTCGGGATTTTCGGGATGGAGTTTTATGTGTCGGAATTTGACAAAAAATGGTACTTATTCGCCTTAAAATGGACCCAAAACGTTGTCTAAACGCCACTTCTATGTAACTTTAAGCTGCAAAGTACAAAAAGACAGCGCCGCAGGCACACTTTGCCATTTTTACACGACAAATTGGCTTGAAGCCCCAGAAAATGAAAGCCAGGGGAGGGGTAATCCCGAAAATCTTTCGGGATAGGGTCTTCCAGGCACTGGCTGGCGGATCCAGAAAAAAATTTCGGAGGGGGGAAGAATTTTGCAGAAGGGAGGACCCTGTTGAACTTTTTGGATGTTGGGCCATTTTGGCAGTGGTTTGGACACCTAATCGGGCCATTTTCGACGATTAACGAATATAAACGGCGCCGCAGGCGAAAATTTTGCTGTTTTCGACCACCTACAAGCAATTTTATGCTGAAAACTAGGCCCACTAGACGCGTTCCTTCTCCCACCGCCGCCTATCCCTTTCCCCCTTTTCCCCCCTAGATTTCCGATTTCGGGAGGGGGAATTCCCCCTTTCCCCCACCCCTGGATCCGCCGGTGGATGGGGGATATACCCCTCCCCTGGATGGAAGTTCCAGGGGAGGGGTATATCCCCCTATACCCCCAGCGGGCACCTATGGTGCAGGGGGTTCATCACCCCCCCCCCCCCCCCCCCCACACTGGCCCGTCCCGCTTTTTTTGCAAGAGCGACCCCCCACTGGCCATAGCTCGCCATCACGGATAAGTTGCGGGAAACCATCTCTCATTAGTGAAAAAAATGGGTAAATATGCGTGTTTTTGTGTCCTTTTTCACTGTAGTGTTGTCCAAAGACGCTTAAAAGAAGTGCTATTTAGGCGTTGTTTCGACGCATTTTGGACCAACGTATGCGTGTACTCAATTTATCACACGTTTGCGCTTGCGCGCCGCCGCGTCGTGGCCGCACGCACACGCGTACACGCACGCACGCACCCAAACAGTGAGATGAGTCCCCAGAATTCGACGCAGATGCCGACGACGGGCCAGCCGAGTAGGACGACAAAAATGCCGATAAAAAACAGCGAAGTGCCCTTCCACTTCTGGCGCATAAAGAAGAAGCGCGCCGAGCCCTCCACGCCCAACACCAGGATCACGCCCACGATCAGCAGGATCTGAATGAAGTGCTAATTAATTAAATTAAAATAATAAAGGGGAACGGGCCGTGCTTGGGGGGGGGGGGGCATACATGTAACCGGGTTTTTGAAGTGGGGGGGGGGGGTCTGAGAGACTTCTGGGGGGGGGGGCGTGGGGGGGGTACTCAGATTTGAAGAGGGAGGGGGTCCCAGAAGGGAAAAAAATGTTCCAAAATAGTGCCTAAATAGGCACTTTTCAGTCAAAAATAGGTCAAAAATGCCTTAAAATAGGCTATAAATAGCGTTATTTAGCTGTTTTAAAACCAAAATACACTGAGAAAGGCAAAAAGTACACTACTTTGTACAATTGTTGGCAAGTTGGCTGTACAAGTTGTTGGCAAGTTGTACAATTGTTGGCAATTCTGGCTGGGGGGCGGGCAACCCCCCCCCCCCAGCCCCCCACCCCAGTTACATGTATGGGGAGGGGGCTTCTGGTTTCAATTTCAATATTAAAACGGATTAAGGAAATTAAGCAGAAACTTGCATTTCCGATGGCTAGTAGACCCTTGTCAAAGAACAGCAACACGCCAAGCGTCAGGAAGGCGCAGCCAAAGCCACTCAGGCCAACACCAATTTCTGAATAATTGAAAAAAAAAATACTTTAAAAATACTAAAATCAACAAATCATCCCACTCTGCATGTCCGTGATTTCAATCATTTTGTCGAAGTTCAATCAAGTCCTGCGCAAGTTTTAGAACAATGTCTAGTCCACAGGAGCAACGAAATGGCCGATAAATCACTGAGATTTTTAAGGGAAACGCCAACTCGACATTTTGCGGGAAAAATCTTCCCATATGCACCATATGCACCATATGCACGGGGCCTTCGTTATTGCGGTGCGACATTTTTTCCCTTGTCGCTCCGTTGAAGGCTTATAGTTACGATATTGAATTTTTGTTTATATTAAGTTTTTGCTTAGGTTTGGTTAGGCAGGCCTAGGATGAGCTTGGGCTTAGGCTTTCGCTTAGGCTTTCGCTTAGGCTTTCCCTTAGGCTTAGGCTTTGCTTAGGCTTAGAAGTACACGCGCACATGCATGCACACGCGCGCACGCACAGGCAGTGCACGCGCGCACGCACAGGCACACGTGCACATGCACGCACACGCGCGCACGCACAGGCAGTGCACGCGCGCACGCACAGGCACACGTGCACATGCACGCACACGCGCGCACGCACAGGCAGTGCACGCATGCACGCACATGGACACGCGCACGCGCACATGCACGTACACGCGCACGAGCCCATGCACGTGCACGGATGGACAGATAAAAGTGCGCTAATAGCGTTTTGAGCTCCCCCACCTCCCCACTTCCCCAAAACCTAAGCCTAAGCCTAAGCAAACGCCTAAGCCAAAGCAAAAGCAAAAGCCTAAGCCTAAGCAAAGACTAAACTAAGCCTAAACAAAAGCCTAAGCCTAAGCCTAAAACTAAGGCTAAAGGTTGGGGAGGTGGGGAGGTGGTGAGCTCAAAACGCAGTGTGCCTAAAAGTGGCGGTTGCCTTCGGTCACCCGATAACCCCCCCCCCGGTTTAGAGATATGCGAGACGGAGAGACAAGAGAGAAAAATGTCGCACCGAAATAACGAAGGCCCCGTGCATATGGTGCATATGGTGCATATGGTGCATATGGGAAGATTTTTCCCCATTTTGCATTGCCCGCAAGCTACAGTAATTGGCCAATTACGCACTGATACGTCGTCTTTCAATTGTAGCCACACTCGGATAGTATGTTACAGTATGATTTTAATAAGTAACTCCTCCACATTTTCGTGTTGTACCAACTAATTTGACAAAATTTGAGCCTCTGCAAATAGCAATGTATCTTTGACACGTTTTGATAACCGTCAAGCAGCCTCCTTTTCAAAATACGACGATCAACTCATTTCCAATGTCAAGATCAAAACGTGACGCACGCACGCACGCACGCACGCACGCACGCACGCACGCACGCACGCACGCACGCACGCACGCACGCACGCACGCACGCACGCACGCACGCACGCACGCACGCACGCACGCACGCACGCACGCACGCACGCACGCACGCACGCACGCACGCACGCACGCACGCACGCACGCACGCACGCACGCACGCACGCTCGCACGCACGCACGCTCTCACGCACGCACGCTCGCTCGCTCGCTCGCTCGCACGCACGCACGCACGCACGCACGCACGCACGCTCGCACGCACGCACGCACGCACGCACGCTCGCACGAACGCACGCACGCACGCGCGCACGCACGCAAACACAATACTTAGTCACGCATTGTTGTTCTGCAACTGCCTAGTTACCTATGCTATTCTTTTTAGCTTGCGCGCGCCCTCCTAGGGGCGCGTGCCGGCCGCGCGTCGTCTCACACGCGCACATTCACTTTCGTCTGTTTGTCTGTGAGCTGAGTGCGTGCGCGTGACGGGGCGCGGGCCGCCCTCGAACAGCCGGGTCGAGTCAGTGTTTCCATCGGGCTCTCAAGCTCTGCAGCACAGCGCAAACAGCTCTAGCGCTCTGCCCAGAACTGTTGCACTTGTCGTCTTTTCGGTAGGATGCGGCACGTACAGCGAAACAGATGGAACGATCGCCTCAGCCGCTGAAAATACCCACAACTTTTTGGAGATTTCTTTCTCCCTTGGTGGTATTGTCTCTGCTGCTGTTCGTTGCTCTCTGCGCCATGTCGGCACCTGACGACGAGAACTCACTGAAAGCGCAGAGCGGTGCGGTCGTCAGCGACAATTCCTCGAAAAAGTCGGCAATTCCTCAGAAACTCCAAGATCTGTCAACAAATCTTAAACTCGCCGCCTCGGAATTCGAAGTGCGACAGCACCTGTTGACGCGACGGAGAAGAATGGTCAGACATCGGCGCGTATATCAGACGGTCCGGAGAAGACAGCGGCTGTCACTGCGCCGACAGCGGTGCCGGCGAGCAAAGATGAAGGTCAGCTTGCCCGAGGTGCGTGCGTGCGTGCGTGCGTGCTTGCGTGCGTGCGTGCGTGCGTGCGTGCGTGCGGTGCTGACCACCAGCTCGGTCAGTGGCTCACTTCCTACTCAGATCCCGATCAAATCCCAGTTTAGATCTTTGGCTCCGGCTTTGGCTTCCGGTTCCCTTTGTTCTACGAGGCGTACCGCTGCGTGGGCGTCTGCAGGACTCCGCTGAGCGCGCGCGTGCGCGCCAGCAACCACGCGATCGTGCAGGCGATGCTGGCCGAGGTCAACGGGGCGATGGTGCCGCTGCCCTGCTGCGTGCCCACCCGACTGAGCGCGCTCCCGATGCTGCAGCGGGGCCGGAACGGCAGGCTGCGGCAGCAGCCCTTGCCGGACATGGTCGTGCAGGAGTGCGGCTGCAGATGAGTCACCTGGGAGACTGGAGACCGTCTATGAGTCATCGACGTATTACCAGAGACGATGACGATGCTGTGATGCTGTTGCGGCGCGGTTTATAGACGACGCGCGCAAGGTGTGACACCCAGTGACAATCGACGACGCCTCGCGTTGCCCGTGCACAGTTCCTTCGCATGTTCTTGCAGTGTGTGTCTGTAGTTCGTTGAAAGTTGAAGCAAGTGTTCGTCGTGAATTTTTTGAAGTTTTATTGGGACAGAGACTGCCCCCTAGAGAGAGTGACCGAACTTGACCGCTGGCAAAAAAAAACGCTTTAGGTTGAGGGATTGCCTGAAAAATTTATGGGGGGGGGGGGGCGGTTGGGGGGCACGCTTCTTGGATCGGGGGGGGGGGGTCCTCAACTCAATGCTCAGCGCCCTACAGTAGGACGATAGATACAGGCGAAACTACATTAAAGAAAACGCTTCGACATTTGCAATCAGTCGGGCAAACGATTCGTCGTTGCATCCCCGAGGTTTTTCAACCGCAACTTTGCACTGCTCCCACTTCCGTTTGCAAGAAGATTGTGACATTCACAGCAGCAGACGACTCGACTTTAGCGGATGCACGGAAAGGACCCGTAGAGACTCTCAACAGTGGCGCAAGTCTGAATTTGACGCAATTTAAATTTATCCGCCCATCCCAGTCTGAGCCGGCACTGCCATCCTCCCTTGATAAGGTTGCTCATTTCCAGGGCGTCCGTTCCCTTACGCGCGTGCGTCGGCCTGGGTTGAGAGGGGTGGGGGGGACAGCTTTTCCCACTCAATTTGACGCGACCCCCTTCCCCGCCTCGCTCGTCTTGCTCGATTAGATTTGGCGTGCGGCCGACTAGTAGCTTCTCCTGGTGGGAGAGGGGCCACTCCGGGTGTACCTATACATATAGCCGCGCGCGCGCCAGCTAATGCTGGCCGCCGCTAGCGGCAGCTTTCTCACCAGCACGAAACGACCACTGTTTACACAAGCAGGCGAGAGCCACAGCTGCCGGCTCGGGGCGACAACAGCCGCCGGCACGAGGCGCAGCAGCTAATACATAGATGGAGCAACAACAACAACACACCGCCGACATGGGTGGGTAGCAACGCAAGTGGCTGCGCGTAGAAGAAAGAACGCTCGTTTGACCGAGTGGGAACAAGTTGGTCTTGGTTGTGGATTGACTGCGAGGACATGCGTGGGGCGTGGGGGGAGCTTGCGTCCGTTTCACGGTTTTTTGCAATGAAGCACTGAAATGTCACCATTCAGACCGCCCGTTTTGACAAAGGGTAAATCTGTATTTAAAGCTATTTTGGTGCAAACTGATATGTCCAGTTAGACATCTACCTCCCCCCTTCCTCACTTTTGGGTCCGAAACGCCCAACCACCCTCCACTCCCCAAGGGCGATTTACACCACCAGGCACCAACCACCCCCACTTGCTTGATCCGGTTAGGTATTTCCGGTCTTTCCCGGACATACACGTATAAGGTTAGGTACACAGTTGCAGACGAGTTCCAGCGGAGCTGCCTCGACGCGCACAACCAGTACAGAGCGGCGCACCACGTTCCAGCGCTGAGCTGGTGTCCCGACCTGGCCACGCAGGCGCACAACTGGGCGCTGAAGCTCGCCAACAAGCAGTTCCTCGTCTACTGCGAGCTGCCTGGTGCGTGCGTGCGTGCGTGCGTGCGTGCGTGCGACTCTTGCTGCTAATGTAAGCGTGAATCCTTGACCAGAAAAAATGCGTTGGTGTGACAGTGTCGACACGTTGATTGCTCGCGGGTATCTGCTGCGCATCAATGTGTCCAACTGGCCCGTCAGAGTCCTCTGGCTGCAGCCGAATTTAAGTTTTCGGATCCGTCCGGAACAATAATTTCCGCCTTTTTGTAGGACTCGGCGAGAACATCACCTTCTTCCCTGGCCACTTGACGGGCGAGCAAGTGGTAGAGTACTGGCTGAAGGAGCGAGAGAGATACGAGTACGAGACGCCCGGATGGCAGGCCGGAACCAACTACTTTACGCAGCTGGTCTGGAAGTCGACAAAGAGAGGTGGCGTGGAGCACGCACCCACTATACCCATGATGGGGTTATTCAAAGTGGAGCCAGGAGTTCCTAGTGGGAAAAGTTTTTGTTCCAAGATAGCGTGCCGATACATGTATACGTAGGGCGTACACCCTACTATTCGGTCAAAATAGGGTCCAACAGTGGAGAACTTGGTGCGATAGAGTCATAAGATACTGGGAAGGGCAAGGCGCAACGCAATTTGGTCATGTCCTTGGCTTTGCGAAGCGTAAAAATACACTAAACATATTCTATGGGAGGTGGGGGAGTATAGTTCCACACAGGGGGACCCTAATGTTGAGGAGCGTCAATCTCCAGAGCCTGGTTCAGTCGGCATCGCCCGCGTGGCGCTGACGGCGCCGCTGCGCTCGGACGGGGCGCTGGGGCCGCTGGAGTGCGTGGTCGTCGCCTTCTACCAGCCGGCCGGCAACTGCAACAGACCCGGCGAGTTCGCCGTCAACGTCTTCCCGTCCGATCAGGAGTCCACCGACTGATCAAACTGAGCTGAACGTCTAGAGATCATCAGACCATTGAAGGGATGGATGTTGTGTCGGTTGCGGCGGCACTCATTAGGAAATGCAACGACGAAGGAGGGTTCAATTCAATCAAAAATTTGGCAAGTAAGCAGTGATTCGGCGACGGTGGAAGGGAGAGGGGTAAAAAGAGAGCGAGAAGTTCTGTGCGCCTCTAAGTTCTGAGATTTCTACACCCCCTCCTTTCCTCTTTCACTCTACAACATTACGCCTCCCCAAAAACAGCACCTCACCTGTTAAACACTCACTCCCACCCAGGTTAGAAACGTAAGTGCAGTCACACCGATCACTGTAGGTGCACAAGGGAAGTCCGTACATAGGCAGGCGCACATCTGAATCGCGTTCTTTGCGTCTGAACCATTCACTATCGTACCTATAGGCGTCATTCTGTTGTTGTTGGATTATGGGCGACGCTAGGAGGTCGAGAATGGCCCATATGCATGTACATAGCATAGCCATCTATCTCCATGACGCCTTCCGCCGCATGATTAGCCATCTAGTAGTTTAGGGCAGCGCCCGCACGAGAAGATCCATTGATAGAAAAGTCCTCGATATAGTGGATCCATCCAGAATCGAACCCAGAACCGTGCGTGCTAGAGGCCGATTCTTTACCACTATGTCATGCGCTACCCCCAGGTACAATTCTACTGGAGTATCCATTGTTTCGGTCCGAGTACTGTACTGCAGTGGTAAAATGCGGTAGGTTCCGATTCCGGTTCCGATCTCAAGAAGCGACCGTCAATGCTTTGTACCGCTGCGTCGGCGTGCACTGCTTTGTTTGATCCGCGCATGTCAAACGAGCATTTGAGAACCACACACACACACACGCGCGCGCGCACGCATACACACACACGTCACACACACACACACGCGCACGCACACACACACGTCAAAATTTGCAGTAAACTGATGCCAATCATGCATATTTGTTGCTAGTATTTGTTTGTGGTCGGCAAACATGGGGCAATACAGTACCACCACTTAGAAAGCACTTGCTCAAACATTTAGGAAACCCTGCTAAACACGGTAAAGTTATGTCGGCAAACCTCATTTTCTCGCAACTCGTTTTCCCATTTGATGCGATATCACGCAACGAACCAGATATATCAAAAATCAAAGCCTAGAGTGCTCGCGGAAGATATAACGGAAAAGAGACAACAAGATATCGCAGACAAAAACAGAGCGGACAAAAAGCAAAAGGTACAAAAAAAAACAGCCCAACACCGCAAATGACAACAGAAACAGTTCAAACGCGGCCTAGGAATATGTGGTGTCCGCCAAACAAAACCAACGCAGTAGGGAATAATGCATCGAGAATGGTTGCTGGAAATCTTTCGCATTTTTCTCATTTAATTCCTCTTTCAAACGTTCTCCAGAATCGGCTGGCCGCGCATCACTGAACAAGCGTTCTTGTGTACGGTAATTGGACGCACGTACACACTGATTCACACGCACACACGCAACTGCGTACCTGCAACTGAGGGGGGGGGGGGTGAGTGTGCCCCTGCCCCCCCAGTTCGGAGCACTCCCTACTTCCCACCCCAGGAACTTTCAAAAGTTGTCTCAACCGTAGAACTGCGTCTTTGCCCATTTCGATGCCAATTATGCCTATAAGAAGTACCGTTTTACACGCCGTTTCGGATTCCGGACCCCACCGACCGTTGTGACTGGGAGATCCCCCACCCCTTGTAGGGTTATATTGACATTTTTACACCCCCCCCCCAGGGCTACAGGTCCGGCAGACAATAGTGTAGGG
This sequence comes from Paralinhomoeus sp. GSCO2_6, assembly GCA_030248085.1. NCBI lineage: Eukaryota > Metazoa > Nematoda > Chromadorea > Monhysterida > Linhomoeidae > Paralinhomoeus > Paralinhomoeus sp. GSCO2_6. The sequence goes on from JASAMY010002664.1 coordinate 121,397, forward strand.
ACAGTAGTACCCCTGGTCGCGTATAGATAGAAGAAGTCGAGATAGAGGCCGGTCTGCAGCAGTCCGGCGCAGATGGCGATGGGGTCGAAGAATGCGTCGGCGTAGAAGCGGTAGACCCAGTTGGCCAGGTACAGCGCGCGGTAGATGCCCAGCAGGAACAGGTAGTGCGTCGTGATCGTCTCTGCCGAGCCCGTCTGCAAGTCAAGTGCGTGTACGTGCGTGCGTGCGTGTACGTCCGTGCGTGCCGGTGCGTGTACGTGCGTGCCGGTGCGTGCACGTTCGTGCGTGCGTGCCGGTGCGTGCGTGCGTGCACGTGAGTTCGCGGCAACCTTAGACAGCATGAACAATTGCGGCAGAATGGCCACACTCTCCAAGTAGATGCTGAACGTCCACAGAATCTAAAAAGAGTGAAATAAAAAGAAAATTAGCAGAGCGGGGGGCGCGGTCTCGAACCCACCTCCATAACGGAGAACTCGTGATTCACGACCACGGCCAGTAGGGCGCAGGGAATTAAAATGATCTCGACGCGAAATGTGTCGTGGTGTCTAAAAAATTGCTTGAAGAGAACAAAAACGCTTGCGCACACCGATGATACTATTAGACGTTTTCTCTATAGAAACCATATTTTCCGTTCATCGAAATAATTACTTAGCTTGGCATGAATAGTACCTAAAATTGGGACTAAAATTTACCGGTCGTAAGTTGGTCTAAACTTCAAAAGCATCAGCGCCACCGTTCCAACAGAGCCGAGAACAAAAATTACCTGAATTTTAAGGATTCGTTTTTTTCTCAAGTAAATCAATTAAAAACCCTGCAAAACTACCTTCATAATCGTGTTGTAGTAAGACACAAAATTCGTCGCTAGATCCAGATAGCGCGTAATAAAGACGAGAGAAAATAGAATCTGGGATTTGCCAGAAATTCCTAAAATTCTTTAGCTTCAATGATTTCAATAAAAAAAGCAAAATAATAGTATGACCTGCGCAAGATCTACTTTTCCACATTTTCAACAGCAGCGCCATAATCGCGATCAAATGGGACAAATCCCCGACCAAGCGAAAAACGTTCATTTTCCTTAATTTTTTTTAAATACTACCCTAAACAAATAACATAAAACTGGGTTACGTTTGGAAAACCAAGTTCAGTGTGCCAGTGTGCCACCCCAAGCTATTCTGTGCCGACCTATCCTAAGCTCAAGACTGAGCCTAAGCAAGGCCTAAGACTAAGAATCAACTGCTATCATCGGATATTCAGAATGTTCCAATTTGCAGTTGCCTTGCTCGAAAACTGATCCTGATTTGGAGGCTGTGCTCTTTCGAGAGGAGCGGATATCTCCTGCATTGATCATTGATCCTCTCCCAACCATTGCCTGACCGAAGTTTCCAATTACGGCCTAAAGGTCGATAGGTCAAGATCCCATTGGCTTCTCAATCTGGGGCATTGTAGGCAAAGAAATCTTCAACGGACATCCACGAAATCCTGTTGAACAGCTCAAGACATAGAGAATGCGGTTGCACACCTTTGCGCCGAGCATTAACGAATTGGGTAGGCGTGATGTCACTTTGGAAATTGAGGTGTATCATACCATAGCATAGCGTTTTTGACCATAGCAATTTATTGGATCAATAAAACAATAAAATTTGCACACATCTAACTTAGGCCACATTGGTGTCCGGAATTTCAACACAATCTATTGAGAAACAGTCGATCAAACGTCGTAACAGAAGATCGCAGTACGTCGTCGGCACACTGGCACACTGAACTTGGTTTTACCGTTGCGTTGCAGTTTCGCTTTGAAAAAGGGCCACACATGGGACGTATCGTTTCTTTGATACAGTAGCCGTCCGAAATACACCAACTATCAGAACGGTGTCTTGTTGGCGTTGCGGGCACCTCCTGCCTTGCGCGCCTGTTTAAAAATCCAGCGTCTTTTACCTCAAATATTAAGACGATTGTGCCACTGCTCATTGACGCTGACGCCGCCGTCGGGCCGATGCGTCAACGTCAATATAGTAAAATTTGGTGATTGCATTTGCTCAGATTTACATTATGTTCAGGGCCCGTATGCTGACAACAATTGGTACTCGAATTAAATTAGAGCGCTCTAATTCAATCGGGGTTGGCAAACGATACGCCACTTGTATCCTTCAGCACGTAAGAATTAGAGCGGTATACGGTACTTGAAATAAAATTAGAGTGAGCCACTCGAATTAGAGTAGAGCGACGCACTTGAATTAGAGTGGCACACACGCATAAAATTAGAGTGCTCCTACCCACTCTAATTTGCCGATTGCGCTAGAATTGTTTGCACACTTGAAACACATCTTTGAAATTTGTTGGTTGTCATCATTCTATGGATGCAAAGCGAAAGAATTTAGAGAATTAAACAAAAACTGAGTGATGAGGAACTGTGCCAGCGGTTCTTTTTGACCACGAGACAATCTATCTCACAGGTCACGGATGTAGAGTAATTGTTGAGCATTTTTGAGTGACATGTTGAAGAAACATGTGCGTATGGGACAGTGGACTTCCCCTCCCCTTGGTCGAATGTAAGTGCATGTTTAGACGCATGAGCATGGTAGTTGTGAGGTGTCATTTCACAAACATCTCGACAAGCCTTCACAACCACAAACAGTAGCAAGCCCAAATCACGTTCGAAAGGTGATCGATAGTCGCACATAGAAACTCGTCTCTTGCAGTCATTCAAAGGCGAAAATTGGAACAGTGGAAACGCGTTCTCGTTGCTGTCACTCCACAAAGCGGTAGACGTAGACGTAGAACGCAGGCCTTGGGCTGCGGAACGGCTGACACCGTAGTGCATGTCGCGTCGCCCGCCTCCAGCTGCGTCCCACACCACAACGACTCGCGTCGCCCTACAACAAAGAGTATTGATACACTCGATCAGGGAGGGGTTCAGTGGTTTAAATGTTGCTGGATTAGCGGTCACCGCCGAAAGGCTTCACAACCCCCCCCCCCCAGCACCAATTCCGGACATACACTGCCGGATCCAGGGGACCCCCCCCCCCCCGGGCCCACCAGGAAGGGGGGGGCCGATATACATGGTGGATGGCTGGCATGGTGGAAGAGGGGGGGGGGCAGTAGTAGAAGCCCTGGAAGAGGGTTCGCAGCGGGTGGATTTTTACCCGCTGATTAACGCACCATGTAGGGAGGGGGGGGGGAGCAAGAGCTAGTTTCGCCTAATTTTGGACAACAAACGCATAGACAAAAGAAGAGAAGAGAACGAAACATTCTCGTCTGCGGCGTGTTATTGTGAGCCAAAACCCGGCCAAAACGTGAAAAACGACTGCTTCCTATCTATTAAAATTCATGCGGTCTATTCTATTAAAATTCCCCCCCCCCCCCCACCCCGTCAGAAAATGTTGGAGCTGTCAGTGCAGAAATCCCCCCTGCGCCGCTGGGAGGGGGGGGGGGGAAATACCCCTCACCTTGCAGACCCAAAACTCCCAAAACTCGCGATTTGTACGTCAATCCACTGGGCCACACCCCTCTTCGAAAAATTGTCGATTTTACCCTCCCTCTGGCCCAATTTTTGTGGGCCCTCACTTCATCCCCCCCCAACCTTTTCACAAACAAATCAAACAGGACAGCTAGCAGTACCGAGTCGTCGATGAAGTGGTCGGTGCGGCGGCCGACGCAGTAGAGAGAGCGGCCTGTGCGTCGCTGTCGACGCGCTGACTGCTGGCGGTGACGATGCCGACGCAGCCGTCGAGGCCGCCGAAGTTGACGGAGTTTCCGAGTTTCTCGGCTATACGCAACTCGGCGCCGTCCATGCGGGTCGGCGGCGCGCCACCAGCTGTCTTCTCGCTTTCCCAACGTCGCAATAGCTTACAAAACGTCCAAAGTTCGGCAATAAAACGAGACGCTTAAGCTCAAAATTGATGACACACCTCCCACTCAACAGCATTCTTCTGGCTCGGTGCTGCCTTTACCTCCAGTTCCGCTTGCACAGCACTCGTCCAAGGAATAGCGCCGATCAGACGCGACGCGATGTCGACGTTGAACCGACTGACGACAGCTTCCCATGCGGGACCCAAAGAGAAACAGCTCTTGATCGCCAGTACGCTGTCGAGAATAACCCCGCTGAGGCCTTCTGCTGCTGCACCTGCCGCTCCCGCCACTGCTGCTCCTGTCATTCGACGACGATTTCTCCATTTTTCAGCGCTTTCCTCGAGTCGACGACAAAAAGTGAGCATGCAGAAAATTGAAATTTTCGGGCGAGTGGCGTATCGTCCTAACCCACTATAATTAGATTTAGAGCGCTCTAATTTTTTTGTCAGCATACGGGCCCAGGTTTGAAATTAGCCATTGCTTATGCCGAGACTTGCTTTATATTTTCACGGCCTCGGGGTCTCATCAGTTTGGACAGAGACTCATTGCTACATATTGCGAAGCTGGCTAGATCGGAGGTGCGTCACACCGAGCATGGGAGGCCGGGGGCAGGGGAGGACAATCAGATAACATTCAGTAGGTTCAGCAGCTTGCAGCGCGACCCAGCCTCTCTCTCTCTCTTGGGTAAAGAACGCGTAGTGACAGTGAGCCACCCGATATTTTCACCGACCAAAGCAATAAACAAACGCGAAGCACTAAACCAGCAAATTATGCGGCAAACAGACATTGGTACCGGCTCACCCGTTTATCACTTCCTATTCACACTTAAAAAAATCCCACAGAATAAGCTGAAACTCGAAGACAACACAGCGCAAACGTTGACAGGAGCGTTCTCATACGAATTATAGGTGTATGATGCAAGCAGCAGATCAGCTTCAAGCACAGGCAAGTACAGGAAACGACGGCCTTTGAATGTTGCTCTCCTAAGTCTTGCATCGTTTCTTGTTCTTTGGCTTCTTTTTGTGCGTCTTGTTCGGTTTTAGTAGACGGGTGTCGCTTGCATTAGGTTCCGAGCAACTGCTCCCCTCTTGAGCTGCAGTCTCTTTTGGCTGATCAGCTTTAGGCTGAGATTTGCCGTACATGTTCCGTTCAGTCGGCTGCGCCGCTTTCAGATTCGTCAAAATCTGTTTCAATTCACTCCGAGTGTACAGCGAAAAGAACATCACGGGGTGGGCAGCGGAGCCGAGGGGGTGACGCTCCGCGATGAGTTTACTCAGGAAAAACTTGCCCAGCCGTTCGTCGCCCTCCTCTCGCTGCAAATTCCCCAGGTACGGATGTGTAGGTAGCGACATGTACTGCACATGCGCAAACACATGTACCGTAAATCCCCCAATGAACGCCCTGGGCGTTCGTTTTTTTTTTCAACTAACCCTCTACCCTGGGCGTTCATTGGAGGAGAGGGGGGGCGTTTATTGGAGGGATGGGGGCGTTTATAAACTCAACTACTAAACGGCGTTGCAACAATGCTGTGCAGACACAATAATCGTTAGTTAAACATGAAAATTGTACAGTTATTTGTGCAAATCGCTTTCTGCAGCGGCTGAACAGTAGCTGTTATAGGGCGTACTACAGGACCCAGACGTAGAATACCGCGTGACAAACTGACAATACCTGTTTTGACAAGCATACCGTAAATCCTCCAATAGTGCCCCCGGGGCACTATTTTTTCAACCTCTCCTTACCCGGGGGCACTATTGGATGGGGGGCACTATTGGAGGGAGGGCTTCCATTATTTCAACCTAAAAGTTTTGAATGGTAATGCTATGAATGGTAGTTTCGCTGTCAAAATTGCCGATTTTTCAGTGATTTTGATCACTTTTGCCACATTTAATGGTTGATTTACTGTTAATAGTTGCTGAAAGGTACTATTTATGGTTAGTAGTAGTGTGTATACACGATATAAATGTACCTACCACTATATTTTTGCCCATAAAAGGCTCATGGCACAACATACTCCTTACCCCCGGGGGCACTATTGGAGGGGGGCTCTATTATTTCAACCTTGCCATACCCGGGGGCACTATTGGAGGGGGGCACTATTGGAGGGAGGGGTTGTATTGGAAGATTTACGGTATGTAGCACTTCAACGAAAGGAACTTTCCGAGATGCCGCTATCCAGAACCTGGGCAAACATGAATCTCTGGCGCATATCCCACATGCGCATTTGCATTGCCAGCTGTGGAGCGACTCCATAACGACAAAGGCTATTATCCTCTTCGTCATCTGTGCTTTTCTCCGAAGCCTCACTCTCGCTGTCATCTCCCGGGTCAAACCCGGCCCAATCGGCTGAATCGTGCGCAAACGATGCTGCGCTCGACGCGATCCCATCAACGCAAGTAATAACTCACTAAAAACTCCTTGAAACGATCTCCTAAACTGGCAATAGGCTCGCCTTCGCTCGACAAAAGTCTTCAGAAAGTGAACGTTCGACCCCCAAATGCACTTGCACACCCGAATAAAGACGATTGGTGTCGAACCCCAAACATCCCTGATTTTCTCCCATCTCTTTCTCTCATAGACCAATTGTAGTTCCGGTCTATCCGCAGGCCAAGCCACCTACAGCGCATGCGCACACTGTATAGCAACAATGTTCCGTCATGAATCGGCATTTGCCCCATTTTACTGTTCGATTATAGGTTCCTGCACGTATATTGTAGCTACGCATATCGTACGTAATTCGACTTGCAATTGTGCAAGCCAGCCAGATGAGAGGAACTGCCACAACTCACACGCATCGTGTCGAGGTCAGTCGCAGCGGAGCGTTGTTGCGCCAGCGGTCCAACATGCAAATAGCGCAGGTGCTGGGCGCGTTCCACGAATCGTCGCAACGACAGGCCCTTTGAGACCGATTTCAGCCGAGTCCACTCCTTGATGACGAGATGCGTGAGACTTGGAAACAGATGTGGAATCTCCGCCAGCAGCTGGGGACTTTGGGCGCCCACGTCGAGCTTGTTCACCAGCAGGTGAGTCACCTTTGGGAACGTCGTCTGTGGACACTCGGTTGGCGCGTTGCAGAAGGCGAAGGGCAGCATCTCGAGACGGCGCAAGTTCGGCGCCAGCTCCGCCAGCCAGCGCAGCTCGTGACTCCGGACGTCGTATTGGTCGGACTCGCAGATCTCGCTTGGACAGCGGCACGTCGCCGCGTGCGGGATGCAGACGTGCAGCTCTTGGAGAGGCGCGAGGACCAAGCCGTTGGACGAGTTGCCGAAGCGCACGAACCCCGGAACAAAGGGCTCAATGAACAAGCGCTCGACTGAAGACATCTTTGACACGTTTCCCAGAACCGACAGCCAAAAGCCTCTGTTCTGCTCGTTTTCGTCCAGGTTCCACCGATCGAGTGTGCAGTTCACAGTGCTTACGCTGTTTCTAAAAATGAGCCAAAAGTTGGTATTGATTTTTTTGATTACCTAATGTGGTTCTCAATTAGCGAGTACTAGAAAGTTTCTAAAAGCCTGCAAGTGCAGCATACCCTTTGGGTTTGGGTGTCATTGAGTTAGTGTCATTCATATCATGTCATACTCACAGTGTGCCTGTAAAGTGTCTTGTCTGTGTACACTCGGTGTCTCATAAAGACTACAGTGAGGAACCAGTATATAGTGTAGTTTACCGTGCACACAAAATAAAATCCAAGTGATTCACCGCTCCTGTAGGATGACAAACAGGTCTTGAAAAAAGTTGCTCTGGAATTCCAGGCCATTCAGCACCGCCTTCGACTTTCGCGTCTGCGACGTGTACGTTATAGATACTTCGTCCAGGGTTGGTGTGTTGACCTGGTAGAGAACAAACTCCATTGCGTTCTTCAAACGGTCAAAGTTGGCATGTTCCGAGTGTCTAAGTAAGCGGGCCCGTCTCGTAATGAAGACTTCTGTCCTCTTGCGCCGAGTATCAAACATAAATTCCCATTCACGCTCTCCATCGCCGCTCCCATCGCTCAAGTCCTCCACAGAAACGCAAAATTTCACGTAGTCCGCCAAAGGAAGTTTACAGGTCAGCAACTGCGACCACTGTTTGCACACAAGGCGACATTGAGCGACGACCGACACAAGTAAGAATCGGAAAACTCTCCTTAGAACCTCATCCGGAAGGTCTGTTATGCCAGCAACCATTTTCAACCGCACGGAACCAAGTCTAGTCAGGTCGGGCGGGAATAACTAGTTGGACGGGGCGGACGGGGCAGACGGGGCGGACGGGGCGTGGAACATTGTCGATGTCTAAACGCGGGGAACAAGATGAGAATGGTTGGGGGGATCGGCAGAGAAACCGCACCAGAAAGAACTGCCACCAGAAACCCGTGAAACTGCGTTTTTCCTTGCTTCTAATATACATTGGGGCAGCCTTCTCATCGATTGAACCGAAATTGACTATTCGCTGTTAGTTTATTAGCGAAGGTAAACTGCCCCCTAACTTTACAGTACTACGACTAGCACTGTCCTCCAATTATTTTCATACAAAGACCCGGCTTTCTTTACTGGCTGCGGTTACCCACCGCCCCCACCCCAAATACAGGGCCAAGTTACAGAATTTTGTAACCGAGTGCACGACTGTCAACAGCCACGTTCACAACCAACACGAGCGCCGCACACACAAAGTAGCACCACAAGATTCACCACGAGATTCAAGAGCGAAGCAAGCAGCAAGAGTTCAGCATCGCCTTGTCCGAGTCGGACACGTAGGCCCAGACAAAGTCGGTCGAACGCAGGTGGCAGTGGCGCCTGAGCCGCTCCGCCAAGTACTCGTACGCCGTCGCATCTTGCATCGTCGTCAGCACGTAGGCAATGGGCAGAATCACTTCTTTGTCAAAAACACACAAAGATATTCGTACAGAACTACACTGCAGCTGAACAGTGCGCCCACTGACCCCTCACTCCAAGCACCATGGGGTGCTTGGTGAAGCAGGCGACGACGCCCACCTCGCCGCCCAGCAGACGGTAGGTCAAGTCAAGGCAGAGCGGCCGTTTGGTCTGCCGACTTTCAGCTTCGCCGTCCCTGACGACGAAAACGTTCTTGAACAACTCCAGCATGTTTGGCGTTGCTTAACAACGAACACAGCTACTGTACAGGGAGTAGTATTACGCACAAAAAAAGACAAGAAGAGCCCTCAGTTTCGAGTACCTCGTTCACTACTTCTGTTTCCATCTTTCACTCTCTTCGATAGTTAAGAAACACTTAAAATAATAACCAGAGTTTCGCGCAAAAGAGAAATATCTATTTGAGGGGAAGGGGGCCTGGTGGCGGGTTGTTGGTGGCAGCCGGTGCGGTTTCTCTGCCGATCCCAACCATTCTCATCTTGCTCCCCGCGTTTAGACATTGACAATTTTCCCACGCCCCGCCCGCCCAGTCTGCCCCGTCCGCCCCGTCCAACTAGTTATTCCCGGTCGGGCAGCGGGTACGGGCACGAGTGACAATTTTTTCAATGTCTAATCACGGTACCCGGGAGCGGGTGGCTAGAGAGGGCAGAAAAGCCGCACCGGTTGCCAGCAACCCGTGCCCAGTTCCTTAGTCGATCTGAATCGTTAGGCGTCAGAAGCGCGAAGCGTATGAAAACAGTGCACGCAGTTTATTTGGCTCGCAAGTCTACTCAGTGCGCGGATAACGCATCGCGTCGTTGAAATTCCCTGTTCCATAGGTCGTCGCGCCCGGTAATCCGGAGCAAATGTTCCACATGACTGCTTTCTGCATGGCGTCCACTCAACTCTCTGGATTATAAAATGGCCTAACCCATTGTGTGAACATGCGGCGCAGCGCCGACTTCAGACGCACTCGAAACCATCTCATGACTTTTCTTTTCAGCCAGCGATTGTGCAGATAACAGAATCATGAGTGAAAGAGCGAACGCAAAGCGTTCGCCTTTGTCATTTCATGCGGGCGATAGAGAACGAACTTCACACCCAACCACACACGAGTCGCACTCAGGAGACGCCAGCAGAACTCAGGCCAATCCCACTCAATTCGCTGGGCGCTCCGGTTGAAGTCTAAGCCCATTGACACTCTCCCTAAGTCCACTGTCCAGGAACCTAGGTAAAAGAGCCAGCTCGCCAGCAAACCCTCACTTCACCCAAACAACTGAAAGCTGAGCCAGAAGAATACAGTTTGCAAACCCAAACATGAAGCTGCTCGTGGTGGCACTCGCAGCAGTGGCGCTGACGCCAGCATCGGCCTTTGACCTTTCAATGTTGCGGTCGGATCAAAGAATGCTGGCAGGCAATGCCAACTCGTGCGAATTCTGCGCCCTGGTCGTGCGTGGAATGCGCGAGAACGTGCCCTCCGAGAAGGAGCTTCCGGGCGAGATCGAGATGGCGCAGCGGGACACCTGCCCGAAGCTCGGGGACCTGCGCGCCGGCTGCGTCCGCCTCGTGCCCACCATCCTCCGGGTGGCCACGCGCTTCCTCCGCCTCGACAAGACGCTCCAGCAGCTCTGCGCCAAGTTCCACTCGTGCCAGTGCTCGGAGCCCTTCTGTCAATGGCCCAGCGTGAGTTCCCCTTCGTCGGGTGGCGTCACTCGAGCGTCGTAGCGTTGCATAATCGTCGTCGTGCAGGCCAAGGGCGCGTACTGCGCCGGCTGCGTCGCGACAGTAAACAAGGTGCGCGAGCGGCCGCGCGAGCTGCGCATCCGCGAGGCGCGAGAATCCGACGCGAAATCCGAGAATGCAAGTGCGCCGACATCGAGGACGAACGCACTCGGCGCAGCTGCATCGACAACGCGTCCATGGACGCGATGGTGTACGTGCTTTGGCGCCCGCCCGCCCGGACGCGGTTCTAACTGCCAGGCACTCGCTGGTGCTCCTTTAGCCTCTACTCGTACTTCTACACCGAGCACACGCCCAAAGGAGTCTGCAGCAAGTGGGCGCTCTGCTGAAATACTCGCCGCTTCCACGAGAACAGAAGAAGGGAGTGATTTATAGCAGGAGAAATGATTTTGCAAAGCGCAACGCACGCACACAGCCTTGCTGGAATGCTGCTTTTTCAACCTGTTAATGTATCAGGGTGTACGCGTCAGCGTACAACCCTAATATGTGACCACTTCTCAATGCGGGTTTTTGAATTTTCGATCGCCTATAACTTTTGATTGCCTGAACGGATTTCGACGCGTAATGGCGCAAATGAACCGCCTTCTTCTGGGGCATCGAATGCGCCATAACGCGTTTCCTTGCTTTCTTGAAAGCGGTCAATAGTTCCAAAAATGTTCCAATTTTGTGGCTTTTTTTTCGTGTTCTCTGCCAGGTTTTTGGAACGGCGCTCGCGAACGCCAGGACCTATCGCGACGAAACTTGGTATGTGAAGCGGTCTAGTGATGGGAATGTTGCATGCCAAAGGATTTGTGCGTACTTCGTACCGATCTCGAGATATTGCCGATTTTATCCAATTATCGATTGATTTCTTCGGAAATGGGCCACAAATTTTGTGCCCTATAGGCGCTTTAACGGTATATCGCAGCGCTCGCTGTAAAGGAGAAAGTTGGTCGCCATGACATGACTTGTGTTACTTTCAACAATTGGACCAAATTGGACGCACCAAAATACCTCCCCCCATTATATCAATAACGGAAATTGGCGATATTTCGGTGTGGTTAGGTCCTAAACATCAATAATAAAGTTGATCGCCCTTCGATGTAGAACATTTCATTCCTTGAAGTCAACGCGATCCGACGCACCAAAATATTTTCACTTCCGGGATAATCGATAAAAATCGATATGGGTAGGTCGGATCACTTTGGCCAAAACACAAAAGTTGACCGTCTGCACGTGCAGATCATTTTGTTTCTTTACACCGCTATGCTCCGACGAACCAATATGGCACTACAGATGTGCACGCACGCACGCACACCAACAAATGGGCTGCTTCGCACGAAACTTGATGGGGGTAGGTCCGATCACTTTGGCAAAAACACAAAAGATGACCGCCTAGTCATGGTGATCATTTCCATACTTAGCATCACTATGCTCTGACGCAGCAATATAGCACTGCATGTGCATGCATGCATGTATGTCTGCTAGGCTGTTGGTACTTTGCTTTACTTCAATTTTGCCTTGTTCGATTCAGTCACAGGTACATTGTGTGTGAACCTGCGTCAGTGAACGTGTGTGTGCGTATGTGCGTTCGTGCGTGCGTGCGTGCGTGCGTGCGTGCGTGCGTGCGTGCGTGCGTGCGTGCGTGCGTACGTGCGTGCGTGCGTGCGTGCGTACGTGCGTGCGTGCGTGCGTGCGTACGTGCGTGCGTGCGTGCGTGCGTACGTGCGTGCGTGCGTGCGTGCGAGCGAGCGAGCGCGCGTGCGTGCAAGCATGTGAGCGTGCGTTCGTCCGCGCATGCTTGCGTGTGTTGAATTACAGAAACCCCCTCATCTTTCGAAAAAACACTGTATTAAGGAAAAATGTGCAGGGGGCTGCAAAAAAAGGTGAATATGTGACACTCTATTGCTGAAGTCCAGTTTGAAAAAAAGTGGTATTAAGGCATATACCCCCACTGATTTCTAGCCACTTTCGCATTGCAGCTGATCAACTCCACTTTGAACAAACCATGTATAAAATCCGAACCAAGCACAGCAACAAGTCACATATTCGGCGATTTTTGTGCGAGCCATCTCACTCAGCCAAGCCAAAATGCCGCAAACGTCCATCAACTCATATCTCATCTCTCTCAGACGTTGTCATTGCCCATTTCCATGGACCTGACACAGCTAAAGTTCCTGCAAAATCAATTGGTCCCTTGCTAAAATTTTTGCAATGTCAGTTGTTGATGATGTACAGCTGGTGATGTCGATGTGTAGGCGAGAGGCACATATACGTACTACAATCCTGCTCCATTCCCTTCCGGCATTCCACCCAATGATGAACTGTTTGTATAACATTTGTGTAGTGCCGTAATGCTTGCATGAGTGCTGCGTGCGTGCGTGCGTGCGTGCGTGCGTGCATGCCTGCGTGCGTGTGTCCGTGCACGCGTACGTGCGTGCGTGCGTGCGTACGCAAGTGCGTGCGTGCATGCGTACGTGCGTGTGCGTGGGGTTCCATGGGGCATGTGCTAATTTCTCACACTCAATCTACTGTATGTAAATGTCAGTCAGTTCAAGTTGCCGCATTTTTCGCTGCACATTTCCTTCCATTGCAAGCGAACACAAAAATCGCCGAATATGTGACTTGTTGCTGTGCTTGGTTCGGATTTTATACCTGGTTTGTTCAAAGTGGAGTTGATCAGCTGCAAAGCGGAAGTGGCTAGAAATCAGTGGGGGTATATGCCTTAATACCACTTTTTTTCAAACTGGACTTCAACAATAGAGTGTCACATATTCTCCTTTTTTTGCAGCCCCCTGCAAATTTTTCCTTAATTTAATTTCTTGAGCGCTTTTCAAAAAAAGTAATCATTGCGTATACCTAGTAGCGTACCCTTAGCGCATTTTACAAGTTCTCTTCCAGGAATCCGACACAATTCCGGGTTTATCACAGACACGGGGAACTGTTTGGCACAAACATTCCAAGAGTGTGACGTCACAACACACGATTTTCACTTTTTTAAACGATTTTTAAATATTGAAGAGGCGCACCTAATACATATTTCTAACCTACATAGTTCGGTATGGTTAACGCGCACGCACGCACGCACGCACGCACGCACGCACGCACGCACGCACGCACGCACGCACGCAAGGTAAAAAAAAGATGTCTTGCACAGCAGCTTGTCGTCTATACGCACTGTTCTGCGCGTACAAGCACAGTACACTCTCACGAATTGTTTCGCTTGCGCTGCAGTATTCCTGTAGGTACCATGTTGTGTTTGCCGTGCTGTTCACAGATCTGATGCACTGTGTCCGTACCTGCCCCATACCCCTTCACCACTCCATCAGCGGATTTAGCTACAGCAGCTATACAGCAGCAGAGGCGGCTGCTGCAACGACAAGGCGATTTATTGCACGTTCACGAAATGCTTCTCCTGCAATGTATACCTACATACACTACCGACCGCACGTTGCCTCGTCCTCATGCTTTTGCCTGTGCGTACGTCTGTTTGCTCCGAAGCAGCTGCACGTTCGTTCTTAACGTGCTTCCCGACGACTGCGCAGAACATTGTCTCTCTACCGGCTATTCCTGTCCGCTCCTTCCAACCAGACAAACGCTGACGAAGATGCGGCTGCTCGCGACGACGTCGCTCCTTCTAGCCGTGCTTGTGGCCGCGGTGGTCGGCGTGGAGCGACCTGGATGGATTGGAGAAGAGCTGCGCGCAGCGACTCGCGAGAAGTGGATGGCTGAGCTGGCGCAGACGACCGAGGGGCCCCAGTTCTTCCGTGACCTCGTGGCGCTGCTCAAGAGGACCGTTAAGGCGGGTTCAGACTCGTCGTGAGCTCTTGGCGTCCAGTGACCTGTGCCGGTGCGCTGCAGGGGACCGTGGGCGTCGTCAAGGACGTCGTCGTCGAGGGCGTGCTGGGCAGCACGGTCGGTCTGTTCGTCGACACGCTGTCCGGCGCCGCTCGCCTCTACGACTTCCTCAGCGGCGGCGCCATCGACTTCCACAACACCGAGATCACGGGAAAGGGAGAATTCGCGCTCTCGTCGGTGGTCAGGGTCAAGGCGTACGCGGAGGAGACGGAAAAGGCTTGGGAACAGCTGCTCGCCGACGAGCCGCTGGAGGCGCTCAAGGGCGACCTGGAGTTGGCCAAGGACGCTGCTGAGGGCTACCTCAAGAACGTCGCTTTCGAAGAGGCAGATCGCTTTATCGACAAGACGGTCATTCCCAGGATGGAGAATGTGCTCGTGAACAACGTGAGTTTTCGTTGGCCCGATCGCGGTCTCGTCTTGCTCAACAACAGCTCTTGGGTTTTCAGCTGCATGTTCCAACAGAGGCGGCGAGAGGCTTTGGCCAGGCGCTGAGAGACATGAGTGTCGCCGACTGGGTAGGCTTGGTGGCGAATCCCTTTAGCCTGGCCAAGAAAATCCTCTGGAGTCTGTTTCGCGAGCCTCTCATGAAGCGCCTTGAGAAGTTCAAGGTGCCGCTCTACTTCGAGAGGGACGACAAGAAGGAGATCCACCACGTGCCACTGGTAGGTTTCGCCGTGGACAACACATTACATTAACCACTCATGTTGTTGATATTGTTGGATTGAGGACGCCTCAACCAGGCCATTCAAAGAGGCCCATATATAGAATTCTTTTCATCGCCATAACATGCCTTGTCGTCTGAGGCAGGGACCATAATTGGATTTGAATGATGTCAGCCATAGTCAGAGGCATGCAGCACCAGCTGAGTTGGGGTAGTCTTCCACTATTTAGTCATCGAAGTCGCCAGAATCGAACCGCGCACCTTGCGGTCGTGAGGCCGATTCCCTACTGCTAGGTCGTCAGCAGGCCAACACTACGCAGCAACGAGCCCTTGCATACCGTAAATCCTCCAATACAACCCCCCCTCCAATAGTGCCCCCCTCCAATAGTGCCCCCGGGTACGGCAAGGTTGAAATAATAGAGCCCCCCCTCCAATAGTGCCCCCGGGGGTAAGGGGTATGTTGTGCCATGTGCCTTTTATGGGCAAAAATATAGTGGTAGGTACATTTATAACGTGTATACACACTACTACTAACCAATAATAGTACGTTTCAGCAACTATTAACGGTAAATCAACCATTAAATGTGGTAAAAGTGATCAAAATCACCGAAAAATCGGCAATTTTGACAGCGAAACTAGCATTACCATTCGAAAGTTTTAGGTTGAAATAATAGAAGCCCCCCCTCCAATAGTGCCCCCCCCCCTCCAATAGTGCCCCCGGGTAAGGAGAGGTTGAAAAAATAGTGCCCCGGGGGCACTATTGGAGGATTTACGGTAGTACTGCAATTTGTACACGAGAGTTGCAGGCCGTGATCGCCGACTGGATCACGGACCCGAAGAAGCGGACGAAGTTCATCGCCAAGCAGGTTGACCTTCTTGTGGGACCCCCCAATGAGAAGGGCAAGATCGCCTTCCTTACCTTCCTCATCGACAGGGCCATCGCGATCGCTGGCTAACCTGCCCATTTACCGAATGCGCAATAGGGACATTAGATACATCAAGTGCATGCACCACGATTTGCATAGAATTCATAATGTAACTTCGGATTGACAAAAATGGACGCGACGGTTTTCTTTGGCGTGTGACGAGAGTTGTCAAGGTGCCGTACCAATTGGACTATACTGATTGCAGTTGAGTGGTACGCTTGCATGCGAATCATACACATGGAATTGGAGCTTTGGTTTGGTGCGAGATTCCATTGCATTGCATTATTGAATCAATTGATAGAAATTATTTTGTATTTTTGTGAATTAAAGAAAATGTACAAATAATTTTTACAGAGAAAATTAAATTTATAATTTTGTGTAGTACTTTCTGCAATTGTGGGTGTTTCGCCTCCACCGCTTGACACCCGAGAGACGCGCGAGGCTCGTCAGAAACGACACGTCCCCTTTATGTCGTGCATTCATTTCGTAGACTCATCATGGGTCTTCAGACCACATAAAGTGAGAAAAAGAAATTATTACTCGTCGTCGCGCATGTTCACTGGCAGTGCATTCGTTGACACGGAGGCTCTATCTGGAAGCTAATTTTTGTTTGGGCGCTAGGAGCGGCCCTAATTGCATGATTGTACTGGGGGGGGGGGGAGATGTGGACCAGGCGGTCGACAATTTCGGGGCAGTCATCGACAAGCGTGTTAAAAACGGGGGTATGCTGCTGTCACACAGCAAACACATTCGGCAGGTACGTACAGCTATACCTAGGAGGCAACACGCACTCAGTAATATATGGAGCGCAGGAGAGGCATTTGGTGCACGTGCTTAGCCATTGCAACCTTCTCTGCTGCTGTGGATGGAGTGTGGTGGCAGGGGTGGGGAGTGCGGTTATAGTGCATCAGATCTGGAAACAGCACGGGAAGCCCTACAAACAAACACTGCGGCTCAAACGAACAATTTTTGACAGGGCGTGCGTGCGTGCAGTCGTTGTGATTGTGTGCGACTGTGAGCGTGGACGTGATTGCGTCGTCGTGAGAACCACGGCCCCATTCATCAATCTCGCAGGGTCAGCAGCAGTCGCATTTAAAATCAACGAGCGACGCCACTGTATAGCCCTATTAGAGTAAAACGGCCCGATGGAGCTGCAGTGCTCAGTGGTAGTTATCCAAAAGCTAGTAGCAGCCAGATCCAGGTCATGTCGAACCGTTTCTTGTCGCGAGTGCGACACGCGCACACGGGGCGTTTTACGGTGCCTTCGATGAGGACCGTTTCGTTCACGAGCACGCCGACGCGGCCGCCCTTGCGCGTGCACGCGATGGGCGAGCCGCAAGCGAGGGGCCGCTCGCACGTGACGGCGTTCATGAACGCGACCATTTTCTCGGCCAGCGGTACTCTGCCCTGCAGTTGCAGCGAGCGAGTCGCCAAACTCCGGAGTTCGCTCACTGAGGCGGCCTAAATGGCAGAAACAGGACCAGATCATTGATCAGGACCAGTTCTCACAAACATACCGTGGCGTAAATCCACCCCTCCCAATGACCCAATGAACGTCCTAGCCGTTCTTTGGGCAGCTTACGGTAAGCGAAGGGGCTGAAAGAGGAGGGAGAGAGGTGGAAAGTAGGGGTCGAGGGTTGGGTCGGCCCGTCTGTCTCCCTCTATATTGCGGAACGCCTAGAACGGCTTTCCTACTCCTCAGCATATACAGTACCACTTGGCTGTCGGATGGGAGGCATCGCGGAGGCGCCTTTGCCGAGTAGAGAGCCAGAGCTTGTTGCCGCGCCACAATCACGCCTTCGACATTTTCTTGCGCCACCTTGAGGGCTAAAGAAGATTCTCTGCGATATTTCGGTGTGCGTCGTTGCGTCCTCGCAGCAAAGAAACCAACACTCCTCGCCAACTTTACTGAGCATTCGAAAAGCGCAAGTGTCGAATGGGTCGTACTCTGGCACGCTCGCCTGGGCTGAGCTAAAATTTACAGATAGACCATCTGCAGTACACTTACCACCGTATGCGACCAAGCTACACCATATACGGAAATGCACGAAGAACAATTGAAGAAGAAGCAACCATTTATAACAAGAGAAACACAAGATTTCTAAGCATGCTTTCGCAGAATTTAAATATTTAAAATCATGCAGCGTTATCCTGGTATCAAAATCAACATTGAATCAAAGTATGGTATGTAGTACATACAGACCATTGCCACTGGCCAGGTGAAAGACGCGTTGCCTCGGTGGCGTCGCTGCAGCCTGCTTCTTGCGCTGCGTAAGACTTCTTCATCGCCGCCACAACCTGAACAACATCCCAACAAGTCATGCTCTTGATTCCTTAAGCCAGATTCACAGCGGCACGACAACAACGGTGAAGACGAAGAAGACGGCAATGGAACGCAGTCACGATGAAGCCTGCACGAGAAGCAGTGATTTGATGAAAACGGCGACGGAATGACCATTGCGATAACAAGACTCGAATCACGTTGGCGTGACAAAGGCGAAGATGGCGATTGGGTCACCGTTGCATTCAAGCCTCATTCACAGTGGTGGGATGAAGATACCTACATACATGTATATGGCGATGGTGTTTGCGATGGAGCGCCGTTGCAACAAAACCTGATTCACAATTGCTCGATAAACACCTCTGATTTTTTGGCGACAGAAAGCCATCACGATGAAGCCTGGTTCACAATAGCGCTAGGTATGAAGACGAAGATGGTAATGGGATGCCGTCGTGACAAATCATGATTTACAGTTGCGTGACAGACAACGACGACGATGATGACATCAATGAGGACGACGTTGACGAGAGTTGGCCACCTTTCTACATTCGTCGTGTTATCGCTTTTGCCTTTTGTCCTGTTGAGTCGCCTACTGCACGGCTTGGCTTGTGTGACTCAAAGTGGGCGATGAATGCCTTGAGGCCCGACGCAGCCAGCACTTCGCCGACGCAGGAGGGCAACCTCGGCGACGACGAGGTGTCGCCCATCTTCGAGTAGGCTAGGTGAGCAGTTTGCTGCTCGCCTAGCGCCCAACCCCCTTATACCTACCATCTCCTTCCCGACCCCAGGTTCGCCTGTTCTTGTCAGGGAAGGGAAAATTTCTTTATCTCTCTGATATCACCGACGACCCCAAGGACTCCTGTTCTTGCCAGGGAGGTAATAACCACACCAACGGCCGTTAGAGTGTATACCGTAAACCCTATAATTAGCCCCCCTATAATTAGCCCCCCCCCTATAATAATACACCCTCCCAAGACCACTTTGAGTTAATAAGCCCCCCCCCTATAATTACACCCCCTCCCTAAATGGTACCATCGTCTGAAAGGCACATGTTTCCATGTCTGGGTGTATGTATGGTCGCGTATGTGTGTGTATGTACACGTATGTGTATGTGAGACTGTGTGAGAGTGTGTTAGAGTGTACCAACGTGTGTGCACAGCGCCTTTTTCCGTTAAAAAGCGCCTCCACGCGCCTTTTTCCCCCCACATCTTCCCACTCATCGACACTTCCAGTTTATATAAGCCCCCCCCTATAATTAGCCCCCCCCCTATAATTATACACCCTCCGAGAGCTCGAACGAAAAAATTAGCCCCTGGGGGGGTAAGTAGCGGGTTTACGGTAGAGAGGGCCTAGCGCGGACACCCCTCGGTGCTGGCAACAGATGCTTCGTTTGCACACGTCTCCAGCGCCGGCCATGGAAAAGAAGAAGAAGAAGAAGAATGTCTTGAGGTCAGACCCTCCAGGCGGTAGAGTTGATGGCCTCATTTGACCCTGCTCACTTCTGCGATGCAAGACAGGAAGAACCGGGAGGCCACCGGGAAGTTGAGTGCGAAGAAAGGTGAAGGTCGCCATGACGGCGTCGTCGTAAATCGAGTCATCGTCTGTCGCGCCATTGTGTTCGGGACTTTATCAACTGTTGCGACGAAAGCTGTGAGGTGCGGCATGACAGACAGACAGACGAATACCGGGATTTTATAGAACGGCACCTGGCTGTTCGAGCAGTCTTCCTGTTCGCTAAACTCCTTTGCCACAGTGTGCGAGGCCGTCGCGATTTCCTTACGCATCTTCCAATTTACGGCGTAGAGCGGTCCCAAGACCTCTAAAAGGGCCAGTGTACCGGTACTGTACAAAGCGTTTTACAAGTAGGATATTCCGACCCAGATCGTTTATCGCCTCTTGGCCGCCTTCTTCGCTGCTAGGCCTGCACGTGACCGCGATAAAAAGCGCCAACAATGCAGAGAACGTGCCAGACACCATGACGTGCTCTCAGCGCTACTACGGTATACAGTTGTACGCACGTCAAGGTGCTACTCGCCTCCTACCAGGGTTTGTTCACCAGCTCACCAATGTGTAATGCACGAATGTGGAAGGCCGCAAACGGGGGTGGGCGCAGAGAACTGTGAGCAGCACACATGTCACCTTGATTATGCAGTGCCAGCCAGCGGTCTGAGACGTCTCCACAGTGGGGAACAACAACAAGCGACAGATGGGGGCTTAATCGAGCATTTAGCGCTTGCCGCTTCGTTTTGAGCATAAACATACGTTTAAGCAGAAGTCTAAGACGACATACTGAATGCGCACAAACTGTACATCGACTTTTTGCATTGGGTACTCCACTAATAATGTGTAGAGCACAGCTAATTTCTTGCTCTTGTGGCACTCGTCCCGCATGCTCACACATAAATTGTATAGGTGTACTACTGTACATGCATGTGTTCATACCTACACACCTACCGTACTACCGTACTGTGTCTACCTACCAATACCTATATGTGTGGTATGCGGTACGGTATATGTGTGTGTATACATGTGTATCGTGAAGAGTACTGCAAAACTTCTATTGGTACATGTTTGCATTCTTCTTCTGCGCTTTATAATACCGCACGAGGCACAATGTGTATTAGGTACATAACGTAGGTAGGGCAGCACTTTTCACGTGCCGTCTGTCTACAAGTACACATGAAGTCGTGACGACGTGTCACTTACCCGTGTGGCTGACGACATGGTTGCTCGCTGTCACCTGTCGCTGTGCTTGGTACCAACCAGGCAAGTGTACATACAATGTGTACGCAAAGCGAACTCTGTCTTGCAATTAATACAGTTGTGTACCCTCCACGCACGCACGTGAGCACCATCATTCTCAATCATCAATCATATCAGTATCAATCAATCATAGATTCTCGAGTAGGGCTCCAATCAACACAAAACCAGTCGGTATTCATGTCAGAGCGCCCTTGTGTCCAAGTCTGTTAGGTTGTTTACACAGTGATTAGATGGCGAAACTCTTGCCGCCTCGGGACCAAAGGGGTCCGTCTGGACACACAGCAATAAGTCATGCGGCTCGAGTGATAGCGTGGAAAGGTTGAGTACCGTATGTTCCAAATTATATGCCAGTTTTCAAGTTCACATGACTTAGGTATCTAGGTACATCATAAATGCAGAGGTTTTGCATGTGTAGTAGACTAGCAGATCAGTGGCGCAAAGCTGTGAAGTTTGTGGCGGTGTGGCACAAACGATACGTGCCCGTTCCAGCCAAACGTAGACAAATGCGCCGCTGGAGTATTTGGAGCGTACTGTATCCGAGCGGCAGCAGCTGTCAGTAGTTTAGTGCGAACTTAGTTTTACGACGCGCTTTTCCTGCATAAATTTGCGATTCGGCTGCTATGCATTATCACTGTTGGGCGGTTAGACTCCCAGTAAATTTAGAGTTGCACATTTTAAATTGCAACCAGACACAATGCGTTTCTACGCTGTACTGCTTCTTGCCTGCAGCGCATGTTTCGCCGCCGCCAGGGGCCCTCTCTGGAACAACCTCAGAGGTGAGTGACTTTGGAAAACTTCAAACAATTATTCTTTCAAAATAATATTAAACTGGTTTCCTTTTAGTGACATGGAGCGCAAACCCGTTCAGCAGGAAGGCGTTTGACGCAATGCCGCGCGATTTGAGCTCGGACGATCTGAAGGGTTTCGTCAAGAAAGACGACTTCTGCGCCACTACAGGTTTTTAAACAAAATAAAAAGCGAAAACTGCATTACGTTGAAATTAACCTCAATTAATTTCTAGGGCCATGGAAAGGCATTCGCTACTGGAAGGACGAAGACCCTGCGGTCATTCTTCTCTTCGACGTCAACGGCTACATTGCTGGTCTACAGACTGCGGTCAGTCCGCTTAATCGCAAATAATTACATAAAAAAATTAAAACTCTAAGCAACTCTAGGTGCCCAAGTCTCAGTACACGCCACCGGCCAAGCAACAGGGTCAGACGTACATCGACGACGGTGACAACTGGACGATCACGGTGTATTTCGTGGATCCCAGTGAGTGACGCTGCTCATTTTACTCTTTGGAGTTGTGCTCCTGTGAAATCGAAATTAAAAACAAAGCGCACAATCTGCAGAGAGCATCTGCAGTGGTCGCAGCGCCAGCGAGTACGAGGAGCAGGGCACCGGCACGAAGCTCTACCTGCAGCTGACCAGCGACCCGCTCGCCTCGAAGTCCGTCACGACCGAACAGAAAGCGTTCGACGCCGAAGACAATGGCTGGACCAAGATGCGCTGCTTTCCCGCCATGGGTGCGTTGTTCGCTTGTTCGACGCACACGACTCTCAGACACGAGGTTTCGGTTCTAAATGTGGCCAAACCCGTTCGTAGTGTTCTTCTGGATGCAGTTTTTTGGCAGGCTCTTGGTGGCGAAGGTGTAACGTGGCGGTGTGGGAAATAATGCCATAAGCCCGAATTTCTCGCGGCGCATAATGCGCCTTCAACACCTGCATAATTTGTATGCAGTGTAGTATTGCTCCAAAAGCTGAAACGCAGTCCGTTGCAGGCCGCCATTACTGGTACAACATGTACAAGGAGATGGACTGCGACGACTTCCGGCCCATCTTCTTGCTCTACTCGCGGGGCAAGCTGCGCGGCTTCGGCTTCAACATTCTCGCCGACCTCGAGCAGAAGGGACACCGCTACGAGTCCGTTCCACCCGTGGCCGCTTTGGTCTGTTGCTCAGTCGGTGTTTTTTTTTCTTCATCCTACGCAACACGCATGTCTCATGACGAATCGTGTAGTGAATCCGAGCGGCCTGGGCGCTCAGTTCATGGACACTATATGTAGAAACGTGTTTTAAAGCCGCTCAAACGCAGCAGCCTTGACATTACATATAGCATCGTGAGAAAGTAAGACAAGCGGACAGGGTCGCGAACAGTGACCTTTATTTGCGACGTTTCGGCCGCTACACGACAGCAGGCCTTTCTCAAGCAATTACAAAGACACAGAGCAGCCCTTCACAGACAAAGTCTTTGTAATTGCTTGAGAAAGGCCTGCTGTCGTGTAGCGGCCGAAACGTCGCAAATAAAGGTCACTGTTCGCGACCCTGTCCGCTTGTCTTACTTTCTCACAATGATAATTACTGGTCGTGCCCTCTCTCTTCCTTCACATATAGCATCATTAGCAAACTTAATGTAGCTTAGCTCTCAGTGAAGATAAGTTGAATGACACATTCCCAATACAGTGTAGTTGTGTTTTTACATTGTTGCCTTTAGTACTTGGAGCGCAGTATGACTCCGGCCAGTCTACACTTGGCCAACACTTTTTAGTAAGCTATGTATGTAGTCCACACGAGTAGCTACAGTAAGAGGTCAACAGTAGTTACATGTACTGGTATGTATACCAGCGCTGACATTCAACGCTGACAGTCTTCTCTTCTGCAGCTCATCTTCAAAGTGATCCCCGACTGTTTCAAGAAGATCCCGGCGAAGCGAACGACCTCCCTGCACGTCTATCTCCACAACGTGCCTCAGGTCAACTTCTGCTGACTGCTAAGATGATGTACTCCGCCACTGACAGTACTGATCGGTGATACTGAGTGTCCGCAAATTGACAAACTGCTCCTGCTGGACAGTCGAGTTGAGCAAATATGTTGGTTACAGATATACAGTTGAACGTTGGTTATGTTCTGAATTTCCAGTTGAATCGGTTCAACGAGTCAACTCCGACAACGACAACGAATCTGAACTTCGCGAACCAGACGTGCACTGATTGTTCAGCCTGAATTTGCAACAAGACGGTTTTAACTACGTAAAGACACCGACAACTATAGTCTTGCATTGTAGCGAGAGCGATAGGTATATTCGTACGTAGTTCGTAGTACATTGTACCCAACTTGCCGTTGCTAAAATACAGGGTGTCCCGCCCTCCTGTCGCACCTTTTGTCGAAGATTAACTCAGGTCTGGGAGAGCCGATTTCAACCAAATTTCAACCACTTATAGCAAGTACTCCAACATAGACTTCTGCAAAGTTTCACTCAAATCGGCTGTACCGTTTCGACGTACACGCTGTCAAGTGGAGGAGGCGACATTTTCCAATGGAGAGGACAAACTGAGAAGCAAAAGCGGATGGGTTGACTTTTTGGCGGTTTCCGAATCGTCGCTGCAAAATATGTTGCTCAGTAGAGCCAGTTCTTGCTGGTTTTTGCATTCGCGAAGGATGAGCGCCTACAAAGCCGGTTTCTTCATCAATTTTGCAGTCGCTACAATGGTTCCTTGTTGGTGACCTTGTTCATGGAAATTCAACTTCAAACCGACTGATTGTTCCTTTTTCAATATCCACCTTGTAAAGCTGTTTAGCAAGAAAGGACCGCATGTCCCACCTGAATCGGTGGCTTGAAGTTTTGCCGAAAACAGATTTTTTTTTCGAAATGAAGTGTGCAATGTAATATGAAAAACACAACAATTTGCTTGCAACGGTTCAACTTCGCAATGGTGCAGCCGATTTGCTTAAAACTTTGCAAACGTCTAAGTTAGAGTACTTGCTACAAGTGTTTAAAATTTGAGTTAAATCGGTGCTCCTAGACTCGAGTTATGCTTTGACAAAAGGTGCGACAGGAGGGCGGGACACCCTGTATAGGTAGCAAGAGTGCTTGCTTGCGGCTGCTTCCTAAGCCTCTCTCTGTCTCGGCCTGGTGGGGATGGCTTGGGACGGGCATTGCAACTTTTCCGTCCATGTATGAGCCCGCCCAGAACGAATGAAGCGGCGGCACGCAACACGAAACGACCAACCGCTCCTCATCGACCACGACGACGTCGACGATCAAGGCATTTAGCGCAACGTATAGGCTACTTACTAAGCTAGACTTGTTTTTGATTGAACTGTTTGTTTTTACTATTCTAATACGGTAAAGACATTAGAAAACCGATGTGATATAAAATGAACGCAGAGGGCCAATACAGACTCGCTGCTCACAACCGCTCGCACGGTCAAGCAACGACGCACGAGAACAGTAAGAGAGGATCCGAGGTTCACACATTCTGTCTTCCGAAACCGGTCCTTGATTCAGTGGTGCAGAAGACGGCGCGCCGCTGCGGCCGCGACGGCCATCGAGAGAGCGGCTGAGGCGGCGCCGAGGGAAGCGGCTGCGTTCGACGGTCCCCCTCGAAAGGCCAGCCTGCCTGTGCCTCGACGTCAGGCTCAAAAGCCGCCTCGCGCAAAGCTTGCCAGTCACTGGGCGCATTCTCGTCCGGCTCCAGCGCTGGCGCTTTGTCTCCCTGCCGCTCGCTCATCTGAGCCTGGTCGTCTTGGAAGGAGTCAAAGTTCCAACGTACTTTTTCGGCTTCTTCTTGGTCTCTACGTTTTCCGTCTGCATCGATTTGGCCGACTTCCCCTGCAGCTGTTGTGTTGAGCACCTGGTGTTCTTCAATTCCACCGTTGACTGTCTGGCTGCCGTTGACCTCTTGAGAGACGCCAGGCGGGCTGAAGCGCGCTTGCACAGTTTCCAAAGCCGACGTTGGCTCTGCTGTGGTCGGGGTAGTTGTGGTCGTCGACGTGGTGCGTGCTGTAGTCGTCGTAGGCGTCGTTGTCGTAGTCGTAGGGGTCGTTGTCGTGGTCGTTGGGGTCGTTGTGGTAGTCGACTTGGTGGTTGTGGTCGGGGTGGTTGTGGTCGGGGTGGGGGTCGTGGTGGTGGTGGTGGTGGTGGTGGTGGTGGTCGTGGTCGTGGTCGTGGTGGTCGTGAACAAACGCTCGGCGTCCATGGTCAGCTTGTCAGGGTCGTTGCAGATGCGGCCGCCACTGCAGCAGCACACCCTTCTGTGGCCGTAGAGTGCGCAACGAGCACCGTCGGGCAGCTGAAACCGTTCTCCGTACTCCTCTCTGTTTGCTCGCTGCTTTTCATCCAGCTTGGCGCAGGAGCCGAACCAGCTGTGGTCCACGCCCTTCTCCTCCTCGCACGCCACCAGCATCTCGGCTGTATCGGTGTTGTAAATGGTCACGCAGTCGCCGTCGCACCACTGGGGAAGCGGCCGATGTCGACGCTGCTCCTGGGCAGCAGCGTGCCAGCAACCGTTCTGTTGTAGTCGCTGTAGCAGTATTTTCTAGGCTTCCTGAGAGCGTGTCGTTCACGCCATTTTTCCATAAGGCGACGCTGCAATTTTTCGAATGGCAGGAAAACTCAAAAACTGCGGCCAGTATGCCATGGATAGGGCCGATCCAACCAGTAGCGTATTGCACACTACCGCATCCTGGTCCTGCAATACTCACGTTCTTAGACTGTATGTAGAAATACACCCTGAACCTGCAGAAGGAGCAGGGCTCTTGCAGAACTTCGCTGTTTTCAAATTCGGCGTGGTAAGGATCTCCTACGCATTCGTAGTCGTCGTGGACGCGTCGCTTCGTCCTGTGCTTGGCGAGCGGGAGAGTCGTCGGCGCGGCGTTCGACGGAGGCGCGGCGTAGTGGGCGCGGCCGAGCGTGCCTAGCCAGCGGCGGGGCTCGTTGCAGCGGTCGCGCCAGCAGCGGGCGCTGTACTGCGCGTCCTCCTCGCCTTCGTCCAGACGGTGGTTGGCGACGCAGCCGAAGAGGAGGATGGTCGACGCCGCGAGCGCGCGCACGCTGCAGAAGCCGTCGTCGCAGGACAGCAGCGGCAGGACAGGCGGCGGCGCCTTGTTCGTCGTCGACAGAGTCGCGGAGCCCACGTAGCAGCGTCTGCGAGCCCACGAGGACGACGACGACAGCGACGTCGAGAGCGCCGCGAGCAACGCCAGCAGCAGACGCGGTGACGACAACGGCATCGTCACTCGTTTAGTTATGAAACGTCACACGATTTATTCTCGTCAAGGAAATAATGGCTCGGTTCATAAACTGAAACGGCTAAAGGAGCCCTCGAGACACAAAAGGAATTTCCAGTTTGCTGTCTTCTATTGTTCGTCTCTTACGAATACATACTTGACAGCGCATCGCACACAGCATACCGGTGTGTCCTTGAGGTCCTCGTTTACGCTTGTCTTCGAGCCAGCGTATACAACGCTTCAAAATGTGCGAATCAAAAACTCAGTATAAAACGCTTCCGCTCGCGGGCAATGAATGATACAGCGTAATTTCAACTTCCTGACGATCAATGTCACTCTTGACAGACTCTTCTTGGTTCAACTTCGTATATTCCAGTACTATGCAGGTTTTACTGCATAGAAAATTATGTCCTTTCAGTACAGTTAGGTACCTACATGTACATACAGACATACAGACATACATAGCTACATACAGTACAACGTGTACTCACGTTTGCACTGCTACAGCGCTGCTAGATGACTTTCGGTCTATTTCTAGCGCAATCCAAAGTTGACCAGTAGCTTCCGCTATATATGTATAGTACACCTCTGAGGAAGTCAAGCGCTAGTAGATGTGAGGCAAGTGCACGCCGCGAATAATCCGGTCGCATTCGTCAAAGTCATTTCGGCTTCTTTCGCGTCTTCTTCTTCTTCTTCTTCGCCGCCGCCGCCTTCTTGCGCTTGGCCTTCGTCTGGCGGCGGGTAGCGGCTCGTCTGCGTCTTCGTCGTCGGCGTTCTCTCTTGTCGCCGAGGAACGCGAGTCGCGCTCTGTGGTGGTCGGCCTCGTGACGATGGAGAAGGCGCACGATCAGGGCCGCCGTCGCGGAGACGACGAGCAGCGTGAGGGAGGCGACGAAGGCGACCAACGAGTGGCTGGTCGTCCACAGCTGGCGCGAACTACGACGACGACACGGTCTCGCGCGCCTGCCGTCGACCGAGCCGGGCGCGCGAGTCGCTCTCTCCGGCGATAGGCCTCGTTGCGTCCTGTCTTCCTCTTTTCTAGACCGTGCTGCTGCGGTTTGGTCCTCTGGAAAGGCTGCTGCGGCTGACGTCGAGGTCGAGCTGGATTTCTGCTCGGTTCTGGTGTTGGGGGTGGTGGACGCCTCCTTCGTGGGGAAGGAGGTCGTCCGCTTTGGCAAGGACTGCTGCGTCGGTGGGTTTGCTAGTGTTGTCTGGAATGTCGCTGTGCTAGTTTTCGTAGAACTTGACGTCCTTGGTCGCGTTGTCGTGTTCCTTGTGACAGTGATTGGTGTTGTCATTGACGGCCATCTCTTGGAAGACATTCTTTGCTTTTGGTAAGCGTTCCATCCACTTGCTGCGCTGGTAGTCGGCCGTCTTTTAGGCGCGGCTGCGGCTGTTGTCGAGCTCTTGGCCCCGAACGCGGCCTTCTTCGGTGTCGGTCGACCTCTGCTGTCGAGGTCCCGGTTGCCCACGAAGGAGAGACCGTGCGCCGTCCACACCGGCATGCCGTGCTTCCATTTGGAGCTGCCGCTGGCCACCGGGGCGTCGATGCAGATGCTGCGTCGACAGCAGCAGGCGACGACCTGGCCGGGCACGCGGTTGCCGAACTCGAAGCAGAAGGTCCTCGGACCGGGCATGACGACTCTGGCGACGGTCTGGCACGGGTACTCGTCGCCGCGGACGTCGAAAGGCCGCTTGGCCCGGCCTGGCCGCCTGTAGATCTTGGTGCCCAGCGACACCTCGTCGCGCGCGAACGTCGTCAGGCAGTAGTCGTGCGTTTTCCTCCACAGCCGACCCGACGTCCACCGGTGCACGCAGAGTGGATCCGTGACCAGCTCGGCGCTCTCGTACGCGTCTCGGGGAGCCTGTCCGGTCCGCTCGACGGCCAGGCCGATGGAGGTCCTCGTCAGTATGTACTGCTTGTAGAAGCCGTCGAGATTCTCGCTGTTCTCCTGGAGCCGCCGGCAGAGCGCGACGCAGGAGGGCAGCGCCGTCAGCTCAGGGTCGCCGTCGACGCAGCGCACGCAGTCGAAGGCGACGCTCTTGAGGTAGTCGGCGTACGGGTGGTTGAACCAGGAGCTGACCTCGCCGAACACCCGACTCGTAAAGTTGGCCGCGCAGCGGGCGTTCGCTCGCGACGTCGCTACTCCGGCGGGCATGGCCCGTCGCGACCACGAATACTTGTGACTGATCATCGTCGCCTCGGCCAGCAACGTCACCGACTCGAACCGGTGCCGGTTCTCGTCGAACTTCTCCCAGCTGAAACCGACAAAAAAAATCTCGAGAAATGAATAATCCCAACAACCGAATATATTCACGCACTATGGACATTCGTCGCACCGGACCAACGCGAGCGAGAGTGGAGTCAACAAAGCCGCCGCTTTGAACAGTGCAGTCATGTTTTAGCTGCTGCCAATCTTACTACAGACAATGACAATTACCCTTTAAGCAAAGATAGTCTTAATAGCTCAATTATTGCATTTAACAATAGTTCAAAAGAATGAATCGTTAAAACGCAGTGTTAAACATCAAAGGAATGCGTTGTGCGGGACAATAAAGTGGTTAGGATGCTAACACATGTATTATGCACACTACTGAATTGCCACACAAACTAAAATACCGTATTTTGTGATATACCACACAACATAAATACAGCAGCAATCAGTGCGATTCTAATGCAAATGTTCACACAGGCGCATGCACCTATTGTATGTACTATGTACTGTGCATACCTACAGCTGTGCCTGTAGGTATGTATGCTTGCACTTTCCCGTAGAGTGAAACATGAGAGAGCAATGCATTGGAAGTACATAGGCGCATAAGTCACAGTGCAACGCCTATTCGCATAGCTCTGAAATCAGTCGCTTCTTCGCCGCAAGCTGCGTCGCAGATGACCCACTTGCTGCACTTAGGTCCATGAATGCCCGTGCCACTTCTGAAACGCCCCGTGTGCCTGGTTGGGCTGTGTGAATCTAGCTATCTCGCATACATTACAACATTCAGCGCTTTCTTTGTTATATGTGCTCCTCTCTGCTATGCTATAAGTTCAGCCATTGCCGTTGTAGTGCATAACTATACAACTATACGTACATGTATATGTATCGTACGACTAGGTATACTACAAACTATAGCAACCAATTAGAGACCAACTTTCGGCATTTTATTTTATATACTGCTGTCAACTAAAAATGCACCATAATGTAGCACTTTTTTGGTGCAGTTCTATACGCGACCACTGGTTGACCTGGCTTTGATTTTCGCTTATGGACGGGTCGGATGCATAATGCTCAGCGATGCGATTCACATAGCAAAGTTGTGCGATGAGCCGTCGAAGCGCCGATAGCTGACAAACTTTTTGGCCCAGGGGTAGTTTGCGGCCCCAACGTTAATCCCGTTATCTGGAGGTCGATACCGGTATCGATGGAGGCACTTGCTTTTATTTTTAGTGCGGTTTAGCGGCGGTGGAGGTCGACCCCGGTGGCAATCTGCTGTTCGTTCCAATGCGGAGGTCGACCCCGGTGGCAATGTGTTTCTCCTATAGCTTTGTACCTGTCTAGAAGCCGCCGCCGCGGCGGTCGCGGCGGTGGAGGTCGCCCCCGGTGGCGACCTGCTTCTCCCAGCTTTTCACCTGTCGAGAAGCCGCCACCGCGGCGGACGCGGCGGTGGAGGTCGCCCCCGGTGGCGATCTGCTTCTCCCAGCTTTTCACCTGTCGAGAAGCCGCCACCGCGGCGGACGCGGCGGTGGAGGTCGACCCCGGTGGCGATCTGCTTCTCCCAGCTTTCCACCTGTCGAGAAGCCGCCACCGCGGCGGACGCGGCGGTGGAGGTCGCCCCCGGTGGCGATCTGCTTCTCCCAGCTTTTCACCTGTCGAGAAGCCGCCACCGCGGCGGACGCGGCGGTGGAGGTCGCCCCCGGTGGCGATCTGCTTCTCCCAGCTTTTCACCTGTCGAGAAGCCGCCGCCGCGGCGGACGCAGTGGTGGAGGTCGCCCCTGGTGGCGATCTGCTTCTCCCAGCTTTTCACCTGTCGAGAAGCCGCCGCCGCGGCGCGGCGGTGGAGGTCGCCCCCGGTGGCGATCTGCTTCTCCCAGCTTTTCACCTGTCGAGAAGCCGCCGCCGCGTCGGACGCTGCGGTGCAGGTCGCCCCCGGTGGCTCTCTGTGTCTCCCTTCTTTCCACCGGTCGAGAAGCCGCCGGCGGGGCGTTCGCGGCTGTGGAGGTCGGCCCCGGTGGCGATCTGCTTCTCCCAGCTTTTCACCTGTCGAGAAGCCGCCGCCGCGGCGGACGCGGCGGTGGAGGTCGCCCCCGGTGGCGATCTGCTTCTCCCAGCTTTTCACCTGTGGAGAAGCCACCGCCGGGGCGGACGCGGCGGTGGAGGTCGACCCCGGTCGCGATCTGCTTCTCCCAGCATTTCACCTCTCGAGAAGCCTCCGCCGCGGCGGACGCGGCGGTGGAGGTCGCCCCCGGTGGCGATCTGCTTCTCCCAGCTTTTCACCTGTCGAGAAGCCGCCGCCGCGGCGGACGCAGCGGTGGAGGTCGCCCCCGGTGGCGATCTGCTTCTCCCAGCTTTGCACCTGGCTAGAAGCCACTGACCGCGGTGGACGCGGCGGTGGAGGTCGCCCCCGGTAGCGATCTGCTTCTCCCAGCTTTCCACTACATAGCGAATAATGCACTTTCTACCAATTCTACCAGTTTGCATGGCGCTCACGATGAACCAGCAAGGTATTTGCTTCGTTTTAGCCGCGATTTCGCCAAAAGGTGCTCGAATCTCCTGCATTGGGTCTGAAACGTCGCCTGGCCTTGGTGGGAGGAGTGAATCACTGCTGCTCTACAGTTCTAATGAACAGGCTGCTATACATAACAAGATATTCACTGCAAAGAAATCAAACTGTTTCTATGAAAAACTTCTGACAGTTGGCGCTGTAGCGGACCAATTTTCTCAATTTGTTTAGGGTTAACGTTCTTCATGTACCTACACCTTGTCCTAAAATATCAAACAGATTCGATGCAAAACGCTGAAGTTATAGCAAGATGAAACCGACGATAGACGGCCCACAAGTACTTCACTCAGGTGAAAATGTTTTGCCCAATATTTTGCCGATAAATCCCACAATTGTCATGCTCGATATATGTGCAGTGGCTTTGTCTTATTATTTCACTAAGTTCTGATGTAGGATTTTCTTTGAGTTTAGCACCTGGAAGTGGTGTTTGAACTATACATACCTATGCATATTAACAGAATTGAATGGAATATGACATTTCACGTGCATGCGTGGGTGCACGTGTTCGTGCCGATTTTTCCCAGGCACACTGTATGTGCACGCGTGTGTAGGTGGGTGGGTGGGCGCGCGCGCGCGCGCGCGCGTGCATGCGTGCGTGCGTTCGTGGGTGGGTGGGTGCGTGTGCGCGCGCGTGCGTGCGTGCATGCGAACGTGCGTGCGTGCGTGCGTTCGTGGGTGGGTGCGTGCGTGCGTGCGTGCGCGCGCGTGCGTGCGTGCATGCGTGCAGGCATGCATGCATGCGTTTGTGGGTGGGTGGGTGCGTGGGTGCGTGCGCGCGCGCGTGCGTGCGTTCGTGCGTGCGTGCGTGCGTGCGTGCGTGCGTGCGTGCGTGCGTGCGTGCGTGCGTGCGCTCGTGGGTGGGTGGGTGGGTGCGTGCGGACCTGTCTGCCCACCGTGCATGCGTCCGTGCGGGCGTCCGTGCCTGCGTGCGCGCCTTCGCGCGCGCGCGCGTCTGTGCCAACATCGGCGCATTGTGAGTGCGTGCGTGCGTGCGTGCGTGCGTGCGTGCGCGCGTGCGTGCGTGCGTGCGTGCGTGCGTGCGTGCGTGCGTGCGTGCGTGCGTGCGTGCGTGCGTGCGTGCGTGCGTGCGTGCGTGCGTGCGTGCGGGCGTGCGTGCGTGCGTGCGTGCTTGCGTGCGTGCGTGCGTGCGTGCGAGCGTGCGTGCGTGCGTGCGTGAGTGCGTGGGTGCGTGCGTGCGTGCGTGCGTGCGTGCGTGCGTGCGTGCGTGCGTGGGTTGTTGTTGTTGTTGTTGTTGTTGGATTAGGGGCAACACTAGGAGGCTGTCAATATTAGCCCATACCTATGTAGCATACCCTTCTCCATGACGCCTTCCCGTCGACAGCCGCATGATTAGCGAAAGAGTTTCGGAAGATCGCCATCTGTAATCAAGGCCAGCGATGGCACGGGAAAATCCATTGAGAGGGAATCCCCGATCTAGTGGATCCATCAAGAATCAAACCCAGGACCTTGCGCGCAAGAGGCCGATTCTTTACCACTAGGCCATACGCTGCTATTATTGGCAAAAGGGAACGGGGAAGGGGGTTGAAGAGGAGGGGGGAGAGGGGAAGGGGGGGGGGGTGGGGCCTGGACTGCAATCTGCAAATTTTCGTCAATTGTAGAATGTCTCAAGAGTGGCTTTTGTGCGTCGAGCTTGAAGATGAACTTGAAAGCTTGAAGGGATTTGAAGGTGAACGTAAAGGAAGATATGATGAGGAAGATATGAAGATATGAAGATATGAGACTAGAGTTTGAACACAGCATTGTATTCAGAAGTAACTTAGAGCAGCAGACCGCACCTGTTTGACTTTCTGCGTCAGGAGCTGCCTTGTTAGTGGGCCGTGAAGCGCTCTCTGTTCAATAGATTCTAAGTGCTAAGCAAGGTCACAGTCCTCAGCTGAAAGTTCACAGCATGCAAATCCAAAAACAAGGAGTCATATGAGGTGGTTTGGAGTCACTTGGTTCGACCTCCACCACTGCGTCCGCCGCGGCGGCGGCTCCTAGACAGGTGCAAAGTTGGGAGAAGCAGATCGCCACCGGGGGCGACCTCCACCGCCGCGTCCGCCGCGGCGGCGGCTTCTAGACAGGTGCAAAGCTAGAAGAAGCAGATCGCCACCGGGGGCGACCTCCACCGCCGCGTCCGCCGCGGCGGCGGCTTCTAGACAGGTGCAAAGCTAGGAGAAGCAGATCGCCACCGGGGTCGACCTCCACCGCCACGTCTGCCGCGGCGGCGGCTTCTAGACAGGTGCAAAGCTAGAAGAAGCAGATCGCCACCGGGGGCGACCTCCACTGCCGCGTCCGCCGCGGCGGCGGCTTCTAGACAGGTGCAAAGCTAGGAGAAGCAGATCGCCACCGGGGGCGACCTCCACCGCCGCGTCCGCCCCGGCGGCGGCTTTTAGACAGGTGCAAAGCTCGGAGAAGCAGATCGCCACCGGGGGCGACCTCCACTGCCGCGTCCGCCGCGGCGGCGGCTTCTAGACAGGTGCAAAGCTAGGAGAAGCAGATCGCCACCGGGGGTGACCTCCACCACCAAGTCCGCCGCGGCGGCGGCTTCTAGACAGGTGCAAAGCTAGGAGAAGCAGATCGCCACCGGGGGCGACCTCCACCGCCGCGTCCGCCGCGGCGGCGGCTTCTAGACAGGTGCAAAGCTATGTAGGAGAAGCAGATCGCCACCGGGGGCGACCTCCACCTCCTCGTCCGCCGCGGCGGCGGCTTCTAGACAGGTGCACAGCTAGGAGAAGCAGATCGCCACGGGGGGCGACCTCCACCGCCGCGTCCGCCACGGCGGCGGCTTCTAGACAGGTGCAAAGCTAGGAGAAGCAGATCGCCACCGGGGGCGACCTCCATCGCCGCGTCCACCGCGGCGGCGGCTTCTAGACAGGTGCAAAGCTATGTAGGAGAAGCAGATCGCCACCGGGGGCGACCTCCACCGCCGCGTCCGCCGCGGCGGCGGCGTCTATAGACCGGTGCAAAGCTCTGAGTAGCAGATCGCCACCGGGGGCGACCTCCACTGCCGCGTCCGCCGCGGCGGCGGCTTCTAGACAGGTGCAAAGCTAGGAGAAGCAGATCGCCACCGGGGGCGACCTCCACCGCCGCGTCCGCCGCGGCGGCGGCTTCTAGACAGGTGCAAAGCTAGGAGAAGCAGATCGCCACCCGGGGCGACCTCCACCGCCGCGTCCGCCGCGGCGGCGGCTTCTAGACAGGTGCAAAGCTATGTAGGAGAAGCAGATCGCCACCGGGGGCGACCTCCACCGCCGCGTCCGCCGCGGCGGCGGCTTCTAGACAGGTGCAAAGCTAGGAGAAGCAGATCGCCACCGGGGGCGACCTCCACCGCCGCGTCCGCCGCGGCGGCGGCTTCTAGACAGGTGCAAAGCTAGTATGTAGGAGAAGCAGATCGCCACCGGGGGCGACCTCCACCGCCGCGTCCGCCGCGGCGGCGGCTTCTAGACAGGTGCAAAGCTAGGAGAAGCAGATCGCCACCGGGGGCGACCTCCACCGCCGCGTCCGCCGCGGCGGCGGCTTCTAGACAGGTGCAAAGCTAGGAGAAGCAGATCGCCACCGGGGGCGACCTCCACCGCCGCGTTCGCCGCGGCGGCGGCTTCTAGACAGGTGCAAAGCTAGGAGAAGCAGATCGCCACCGGGGTCGACCCCCCCCGCCCCGGCCGCCGCGGCGGCGGCTTCTAGACAGGTGCAAAGCTAGAAGAAGCAGATCGCCACCGGGGGCGACCTCCACTGCCGCGTCCGCCGCGGCGGCGGCTTCTAGACAGGTGCAAAGCTAGGAGAAGCAGATCGACCCCGGGCGCGACCTCCACCGCCGCGTCTGCGGCGGCGGCGGCTTCTAGACAGGTGCAAAGCTAGGAGAAGCAGATCGTCACCGGGGGCGACCTCCACTGGCGCGTCCACCGCGGCGGCGGCTTCTAGACAGGTGCAAAGCTATGTAGGAGAAGCAGATCGCCACCGGGGGCGACCTCCACCGCCGCGTCCCCGGCGGCTGCGGATTCTAGTCAGGTGCAATGGTAGGATTAGCAGTTCTCCACCGGGGGCGACCTCCACCCCCGCGTCCGCCGCGGCGGCGGCTTCTAGACAGGTGCAAAGCTAGGAGAAGCAGATCGCCACCGGGGGCGACCTCCACCGCCGCGTTCGCCGCGGCGGCGGCTTCTAGACAGGTGCAAAGCTATGTAGGAGAAGCAGATCGCCACCGGGGGCGACCTCCACCGCCGCGTCCGCCGCGGCGGCGGCTTCTAGACAGGTGCAAAGCTAGAAGAAGCAGATCGCCACCGGGGTCGACCTCCACCGCTGCGTCTGCCGCGGCGGCGGCTTCTAGACAGGTGCAAAGCTGAGAGAAGCAGATCGCCACCGGGGGCGACCGCCACCGCCGCGTCCGCCGCGGCGGCGGCTTCTAGACAGGTGCAAAGCTATGTAGGAGAAGCAGATCGCCACCGGGGGCGACCTCCACCGCCGCGTCCGCCGCGGCGGCGGCTTCTAGACAGGTGCAAAGCTAGGAGGACCAGATCGCGCCCGGGGGCGACCTCCTCCGCCGCGTCCGCCGCGGCGGCGGCTTCTAGACAGGTGCAAAGCTAGGAGAAGCAGATCGCCACCGGGGTCGACCTCCACCGCCGCGTCTGCCGCGGCGGCGGCTTCTAGACAGGTGCAAAGCTAGGAGAAGCAGATCGCCACCGGGGGCGACCTCCACCGCCGCGTCCGCCGCGGCGGCGGCTTCTAGACAGGTGCAAAGCTACAAGGAGAAGCAGATCGCCACCGAGGGCGACCTCCACCGCCGCGTCCGCCGCGGCGGCGGCTACTCGTCAGGTGCAAAGGTAGGAGAAGCATATCGCCACCGTGGGCGCCCTCCCCCGCCGCGGCCGCCGCGGCGGCGGCTTCTACCCAGGTGCAACCCTAGGAGAAGCAGATCGCCACCGGGGGCGACCTCCACCGCCGCGTCCGCCGCGGCGGTGGCTTCTAGACAGGTGCAAAGCTATGTCGGAGAAGCAGATCGCCACCGGGGGCGACCTCCACCGCCGCGTCCGCCGCGGCGGCGGCTTCTAGACAGGTGCAAAGCTAGCAGAAGCAGATCGCCACCGGGGTCGACCTCCACCGCCACGTCTGCCGCGGCCACGGCTTCTAGACAGGTGCAAAGCTAGAAGAAGCAGATCGCCACCGGGGGCGACCTCCACTGCCGCGTTCGCCGCGGCGGCGGCTTCAAGACACGTGGACCCCTATGTAGTAGAAGCAGAGCGCCACCGGGGGCGACCTCCACCGCCGCGTCCGCCCCGGCGGCGGCTTCTAGACAGGTGCAAAGCTAGAAGAAGCAGATCGCCACCGGGGGCGACCTCCACCGCCGCGTCCGCCGCGGCGGCGGCTTCTAGACAGGTGCAAAGCTAGAAGAAGCAGATCGCCACCGGGGTCGACCTCCACCGCCACGTCTGCCGCGGCGGCGGCTTCTAGACAGGTGCAAAGCTAGAAGAAGCAGATCGCCACCGGGGGCGACCTCCACTGCCGCGTCCGCCGCGGCGGCGGCTTCTAGACAGGTGCAAAGCTATGTAGGAGAAGCAGATCGCCACCGGGGGCGACCTCCACCGCCGCGTCCGCCGCGGCGGCGGCTTCTAGACAGGTGCAAAGCTAGGAGAAGCAGATCGCCACCGGGGGCGACCTCCACCGCCGCGTCCGCCGCGGCGGCGGCTTCTAGACAGGTGCAAAGCTAGGAGAAGCAGATCGCCACCGGGGGCGACCTCCACCGCCGCGTTCGCCGCGGCGGCGGCATCTATAGACAGGTGCAAAGATATGTAGGAGAAGCAGATCGCCACCGGGGGCGACCTCCACCGCCGCCTCCGCCGCGGCGGCGGCTTCTAGAACCGTGCACCGCGAGGACAATCAGAACGCCACCGGTGGCGACCTCCACCGCCGCGTCCGCCGCGGCGGCGGCTTCTAGACAGGTGCAAAGCTAGGAGAAGCAGATCGCCACCGGGGGCGACCTCCACCGCCGCGTCCGCCGCGGCGGCGGCTTCTAGACAGGTGCAAAGCTAGGAGAAGCAGATCGCCACCGGGGGCGACCTCCACCGCCGCGTCCGCCGCGGCGGAGGCAACGACACAGCTGCAAAGCGAGGAGAAGAAGAACGCCACCGGGGGCGACCTCCACAGCCGCGGCCGGCGCGGCGGCGGCTTC
This sequence comes from Paralinhomoeus sp. GSCO2_6, assembly GCA_030248085.1. Classification (NCBI taxonomy): domain Eukaryota; kingdom Metazoa; phylum Nematoda; class Chromadorea; order Monhysterida; family Linhomoeidae; genus Paralinhomoeus; species Paralinhomoeus sp. GSCO2_6. Next base: position 159,250 of record JASAMY010002664.1, read on the forward strand.
TAGACAGGTGCAAAGCTATGTACCAGCAGAGCGCCACCGGGGGCGACCTCCACCGCCGCGTCCGCCGCGGCGGCGGCTTCTAGACAGGTGCAAAGCTAGGAGAAGCAGATCGCCACCGGGGGCGACCTCCACCGCCGCGTCCGCCGCGGCGGCGGCTTCTAGACAGGTGCAAAGCTAGGAGAAGCAGATCGCCACCGGGGGCGACCTCCACCGCCGCGTCCGCCCCGGCGGCGGCATCTATAGACAGGTGCAAAGCTAGGAGCAGCAGATCGCCACCGGGGGCGACCTCCACCGCCGCGTCCGCCGCGGCGGCGGCTTCTAGACAGGTGCAAAGCTATGTACCAGCAGATCGCCACCGAGGGCGACCTCCACCGCCGCGTCCCCCGCGGCGGCGGCTTCTAGACAGGTGCAAAGCTAGGAGAAGCAGATAGCCACCGGGGGCGACCTCCACCGCCGCGTCCGCCGCGGCGGCGGCTTCTAGACAGGTGCACAGCTAGGAGAAGCAGATTGCCACCGATGGCGACCTCCGCATGGAAGACGAGTCAGATTGCCACCGGGGGCGACCTCCGCCTTAGCAGATCCCCAAAACTGGAAAAAATAAATAAACAAATGCCTCCATCGATACCGGTATCGACCTCCAGATAACGGGACTTGGTATTTATCGTTGGGGCCGCAAAGTATACCTGAGTCAACTTTTTCCCCAAATTTTTAATTGCTAATATCTCATTATGTGGTGTGCATTTTGAAAGTCAGGCAAGTGTCCTATACTCACATTGTGAAACTGTTCATGAAACTCAAAAAAAATATTTTGGGGTTTACTCGACAAATTTTGGAGATTTACTATTGGTAGAAACAGGCCCAAAAAACGACTATGTCCAAAAATACGCATAAAATTGGCAATAACTCAAGATTGGTAACACGTAGGCACTCGTCCTTTAGAGGACACAGTTTTTGCCGCGGACTGTATAGACGTGCCAAGTTTCATTCCTATTGGATGCGGCATTATCGAGTGGTGGTCCAAAAACTGGGTGGAGAACACGAAAAATAACAACGCCTTTTCGAAACATTTTTGGACGTTTCCCCTTAACGCGCAGTATTACTGCAACGCGCTGCGGCATGTATGGTCCCCTGATGAATGCGCTTCTCTTGCGCCATAACGCGCCGAAATCGGTTCAGGCAATCAAAAGTTATAGGCGATCGAAGATCCGTATTCTCGCGCGCGCAAGTGCTCACATACCGGTAGTAGGGTTGTGTAATGTCGCCTTAATTTTGCCTTCCGACCTTCCGACCTTACCTTCCGACCTTCCGACTTTGGCCCTTGCCCTTCCGACTAATTCCCAGTGACGTGGCAACGAGTAGCCAATGGTCAAGGCGATTGCATCAGCAGTGTCGGCGTTTGTGACCATATATGGGCATGTGCGCTGTCGCGTGTGCTGATAGGTCGTCTAGGGCCGAGGGAGCCAATGGTCGAAGTGCTGACGTAGGCGATTCTCGGAATCGTGACCATATTTGGGCATGTGTATCTTTTGTGTGTGCGCGCCGCCATCTTGCTTCACTTCTCCCGTTTTCTCTTTGTGGCCCTTAGAAAAGTCCGAGCGTAGGACTCGCGCGTGTCGCCCTAGTTTGTTTTGTTGCGACTCGGCGCCTAGAAGAAGGTGTCCTCCGCCAAGGAGCGTGGCTGTGGGCGACGCAGCAGGGCAGCAGCAGCGACAGCGCCGACAGTGCGAGCAGGCGAGCGCGGAGTTTGAAGTGCAGAGCGCTTGCGAGGAGTGTTTGAACGCGATCCTTCAGAGTTGGCGAGTCTGCGTGGTGTGTGCTTGGCTGTTTGGAATATCTGGACCCCCCGTGTCTGCTGTTTCTTCGGAGACGCAGTTCGGCCCGGTCAGCGCTGTCTAGCGAGTTCCAGCATGCGCGACCTTGGCTTCGGCGGAGGAGCCACGTGCTCGGGACCCTAGACAGGCCCACGCGCTAATATTTCCCAGCAGGCCTAACACTCGCCGCGCGCTCGACTAATATTCCGGTGCCTGCTCGTCGAGAGGCACGCGAATTGCAGCTCTTGGAGCGTCCTGAGGTCGACGTCGTCGATCCTCTTCATCCACCCCTTCGTGTGTGCGCACGCCGGCGGTCTCTGGCGTCGAAGGTCCCTTCGACTGTCCAGTGCGCCGACATCTCATTTCTTGGAGTGCTCAGAGTGCGCCACCTTACGCTGTGCTGTGGAAGGTCCCTTCTACCTACTTTGCAGTTGTACGCTGACGCGTACACCCTGATTTAAACTAAGAACAGTTACTAATATGCGGCCCATACACATTCATCTGCTGTAGAATGTCTTTTTACATGGGGCGCAAAATATGCGCACGTATACATATTTGTCTTGGGAGCGTGCATTTTCATATGCGGTGTATTGCATTTTCATATGCGGCGCGTACATATTCATTTTACCCAATTTATTCTGGTTGCATTCCCGGTTAAACCAATAGCAAATCTTTGTGCACGAGAACGGTTTGTGCACGCGATGCAGAAAGGTTCCTCCGTGTAAGGGGAGGCTAAACTTGGTAATCTCTGTGAGTCGACAGATAAAGGATAAATCTCGACTGACACGGGTTCACCTAGACCAAGTGCAATTTCCACTAAAGGGAGACGTCCGGGACCGGGAGGCTGGCGCAGAACCGTGCAAATTGGCAATTACCCATGAGCGGAGCTGGTGCCTGCAATCTGAGGACGTTCTTTGTTTGTAACGACTGCGTGCACTGCACACGAGTGTCCGTGCCATACAAATGTAGGTAGATTGCGTGGGACGACGTGGTGACGGCCAGTGTCTCGCCAGCATGCAAGTCAACGGCACCGAGATTCCGAGAGAAGTAGTGCGGAGGTCGACGAATGAGGTCGTCTTGTACGGCTGTTTCTACCTGGCGTCGGGCAGCTTCAACCTGCTGGTGAACGGCGGCGCCGCCTGGCTCATCAATCGCGTGGAATCGACGCGCGCGACACCGTTCGCCGCCTTGACCGCCTCCATGGCCACCGCGGACTGTGTCACCTCGGCGCTCATCGCTCTTTGGGCTGCGCCCATGACTTTCTGGTCCGTCCCAAGTGACAATGACAAGCGTGCACACTATTTTCGGGCAGTGCCCCCCCACCCGTCCCTCAATGGAGATTCCACCGAATAATAGCGCCACCGGGCGCGTTGTGAGTGAAGGAACGATGCCTTCTATAATCGTGCGTAGCGTGACACAATTTGTGCACAACGGTGCAAGAGGTTACTTGCCTGCTCCTTTAAAGACCGCCGCGACTGAAATAAATAACGCCCAGAAGCTCCCCCGCAAGCTCCCACGAGGCCCACAATATTTTCGGGACGCGCAGAGGAATATTACTCGGTTTTCACCTGCAGGCAGGAGAGGGACTGGTCGACGAGCGCGTTTGGCAAGCGTCTGGGCAGCGTCGCGATGTTTATGCAGGCGGCCAGTCTGCTCAACCTTCTCGTCATCGCCGCCAACCGCGCCTTTGCCATGGCCGCGCCCCATCGCTACCGGAGCACCTTCGACGAGCGCAACACCCAGTGGATGATTGGTACGTTTTGGTGCGGCTTTCATGGGAGGCTGGTCTAGTGAAGATTCAGCGGTCTCGTGGCTCTGCTCGACGCTGTGCTACGCGATCACGCTGCCTGACGGCTGCGCGTTCTACTACGAGCCTAGTCTGTTCCTGTGGGGCTGGGAGAGGACGCGTTGCGGCCACTGGATGGCCATGTACCTCGACTTCGGCTTCACCACTTCCCTAGCGCTACTCGTCTTCGGCGTCAACTTCGTTGCCGTCTGCTTTCTCAGAAGAGGCAATCGGGTGCCAACAACACAGGACAGGCGGGTGCGCTATCACAACATTGGGTTGTGGTCGCCTTTCCAGGCACTTACAGCGCAGATTCGGGGCGCGGCGGACGCGAACAAGGCCGAGGCGCTGCGCCGGCGCCGACAGGAGCTGAACTTTCTCGCGATGACCTCGGTGAACGTGCTGGCCTGGCTGGTGGACATGATCTTCTTCCACTGGGTTGCCTACGAGATGGAGACGACTCTGACCCTTTTCGCGTCCACCTCGTTCGTCTGGATGCTCGCCATCTCCAGCAACGGGTACTGAACTGACGCACAGGCTACATATGTACATAGTCTGGTGGTAGTGGAACGCATTGCGCGGCTCAGAGTGGTCACGCTGCTCTTTCTCAAAGAGGTCCGCCACGCCGCCTTCCCCTGCTGCCGTAGCGGGACATCCCAGCGACACGATCAGCCGTCCGTCCCAATGAGTGCCGCGCCACAGAGCGCGTGGACGGGCGCTACATCGAACAAGTGAAGGCAAGAGGTCCGCTAGGTTCTGCAGACTACCCCAGTGTTAGAATTGCAAGGAAAATAGGAGCTGCAATTGTCTAGGCTCGTGTGTCAGCGCAGCGGGCAACGGACTGTACAAGTGTGAGCGAGCGAGTAGAAGGAATTCTGCTCCTCCTTTGTGGAAACTCGCCGAGTCGCGCACGCGCAACGCAAACTCAGAGCGTGTATGCACAGTCAATAATCTAGCCTAGCATTTGCTTGAGGCTTGAAGATTCTCGTTTTCTACCATCACCTCCTGTCATTTCCTGTCGTTCTCTCTGTTTCCCTTGGAGAATTGCGTCTGTATTGTACTATGGTAACGGAATGGCATTTGGGAATCTGGAGCTCTACACGCCATTAGAATTTTGTGGCTTTTTAGTCCAGCGTTAGCAGTGGCACCAAGGTCTACCATGAGCAGTGTCTAGTGGTACCCTGCACACCAAGTTTCAGCCCAATCCATATACCACAGCTCATTATGTGGCAATGAGTTATTTGGATGCAATGTCTGCATGCAAATTCAAATTTGACCACTTCCCACACGGCTTCCGAACTAGCAAGCTCCCGAGGCACTTATCATAGGTTTTCTATGTAGGATGTTATATGTAAGATACCATGTAAGATACCATGTAGCTCCAGAGGCGTCAGATCCGGGCGCACGTAGAATGGCGGCTGCGTCTGGCCAGCTTGCAGGCGCTCCCTCAGCAGAGGGCGCAGGCCGACCAGGAAGCGCCGGCGGGCGTCCATGTCGTTGAAGGCGATTTTGACGATGCGCGGCCGGTTGTTGCGCGACTGGCCGTGGCGGAAGACGCGCTCGATGCTCGTGGGTGCGATGTGCAGGTCCGCCGCCAATCGCGCCACCGGTCGACGGGGCCAGACGCGAGGCCGGGCTGGGCCTCGGGCAGGCCCACGATCACCACATTCGACTTCTTCTTCTCCTTCAGCTGGTGGTGCTCTACCGCCTTGGCCACGGCTTCGGCAAAGCTCGGGGTGCCGAGCCAGTTGGTGGGAGGGGCGCCGTAGGGTCGCTGGTCGGAGTGGGTGGAGCCGTCGCCATCCGTCGCAGACGCGGCAGCAGCGCGGAGAGGTCGCGCCTCCAGCTCGGCGACGCGGCAGCGCAGGGCCTCGATGTGCTCCTTGGCTTGCTGCAGCTCCAAGACGAGCGCGGCGACGGCGTGCTCGACAGTCTCGGACACGACCGACTTGATGGTAGAGCGGATGCGCTCGTCCTGCGTCTCGAACTTGTTCGAGATCATCTCCTTCAGCTGGTCTAGGTCGGGCGAGGAATGGGCTTTGTTCTGGCAAACGCAGCGGCCCTTGGATCGGCCGCACGTACACTCGGTGGTAGCCGGCATCGCTAAAGGCTGATTCATAATTAACGGTCTTCCCATCGGTCTCGGTCTCGGTCTCGGTCTTCGCATCGGTCTCGGTCTCGGTCTCGGTCTTTTTGACCCATGCAAAACTGACAACGCGTTGCCTCCGGTCTTTCAATGATCTTCGGTTAAATGCGCGCCTTTCAGCGTATTAAAGAGCGTACTGTGGCCCTTGTTTTCGACCTGTTTCATTTTTTTATGCGACTTCCATAGGAAACAAAAAATGCACACGCAGTAGACGACGGGAACGCACAACCACCAGACAAACAGACAGACATTGTGCGGCAGACGCAGACCGCCGCCAGCGCTTCTGGCCGCCGCCAGGGGCGCGGACGCCGCTACAGGAGCTGTCGTCAGCGCCGCCGTCGACACCGTTGCCGCTGCTGCCGACGCTTTCGCTGACGCTGCCGCTGACGCTGCCGCTTTTGCCGACGCTTACAGAAAATGTAGGACAATGCCGTCGTGCCCGTCCACCTTGACATATGTAATGGCGGCGCAGATTTTCCCGCCGCCGTGTCTTTAGAGACGTGCAGCCATGCCGCCGCCGCCGTTTTTTTCGGATTTTTGGTATAAGAGCAGTCGTCAATTATCCAAGGAGACGGCGCCGCCTCCACCTGTTGAATACGACGCATCGTAAACTCTTCCGTGTTTTCAATTTCGGCTAATTTCCTAGTCGCTTTACCCGTATGCGAATACCGACAAATTCTTTGAGGGTGACGGCTATAGTAAAGCGTGACTACGGTAGCGCGCGCGTTCAACACGAGTTCAATGAAGACCGATGAAGACCGGAGCAAATGTTCAAAGTTCCCAACATCGTCGGTCTCGGTCTCGGTCTCGGTCTTCGCATCGGTCTTGGCTGTTTAGCATGGGAAGACCGAGACCGAGACCGAGACCGAGACCGAGACCGAATGGGAAGACCGTTAATTATGAATCAGCCTTAATCTACGCAGACGATCTCTCTGACTTTTTTTTTTTCGCTCTAGAAGACAGAGAGAGCGAGAGTGTGTGTGTGTGTGTGTGTGTGTGTGTGTGTGTGTGTGTGTGTGTGTGTGTGTGTGTGTGTGTGGTTGTGTGTGAGTGTGTGTGTGTGTGTGTGTGTGATTTTGTGTGTGTGTGTGTGTGAGTGTGTGTGTGTTCGTGGTTTTTGGTTGGGTGTTGTTGTTTGGGTGTGGTGGTTGGTTGTGGTGTGTGTGTGTGTGTGTGTGTGGGTGTGGGTGTGGGTGTGTGCGTGTGTGTGTGTGGGTGTGTGTGTGTGTGTGTGTGTGTGTGTGTGTGTGTGTGTGTGTGTGTGTGTGTGTGTGTGTGTTCCACATACAGACAGGATATCTAATTGCAGAATTTATAGACGCAATGCTCATGCTCATGCTTGTTTGGCCAGCTGCTGGCTGTAGTGATACGGTTACGTACTTAAGTGGAGTGGGTCGCTGAAGCCGCCTGTTTCTATATTTGTTTAACAAATGGTATAGCAGCCCCACCCAGCATTGCCCCCTAAGTATACATGAATTTCGTCAAATTCAGTTCCCATTAGTAGCATTGGCTGAGAACGTTGTTGCTGAGACCTTTACGATGATGACATCCTGTGACGTGGCCCATTTTCTAGGGTCGGCATGAAAGTGTTCAGCCCCTACACGACCAGTTGTGGTTTAGCAACGCTCGTACCCACGAGGTCGTGTCCATTTCCCGGCATTGACAATGAAGTCCTTGGACTGGCCCTCATGCTCATGAACGCCAACTATTGTCTGGTGAACCTGGAGAAATCGTTGAAGTGGGGAGATTTTGGGAAACCATTCCTCTGGAACTGTGGGAATGGTGCAGAGCCAAATGAGACAGCCCTTGAACATGATCGGTGTTTTCCCAAGCAGTAAAGGTACACCTAACGTGTGATCACCAGTTCAATTGAGTTGACGCTGATGGCATCCACAAATCAATGGTTGTCTCAGATCGACACTTTGAGCGCCACTTGGTTTCTCTTTGAGAGCGCACTCGCTTCGTCCGCTACGGCTACCCCAATCCTGACGGACAAACTCGCGTTCACGACGACAAAAGGAAAACGCGACCTGGTCGCTCCAGCGATGTCTGTTTTCAGAGTGTTTACCATGAGGCTCTCATCTGCATTTCTGGCAACGTTTTTATTCTTGCATCTGTTTCCACGTGTTGCACGACAACTGCGCCTTTTCCCTGCCAACAGCATTACAAGGAAGATCCACATTGCGATGACGGGCGCCCTTGGCACCCTCGTTATGAATTTGTTCCAAGGTGTCATCCTGGCGCAGTTCCTGCTGAAGCCTGAAGGTTTTGGAGTTCTTTTGAGCAGCACTTCATTGTTTGTTTCATACTTAAGCATAGTGTCTCAGCGAGTCTAACTATTTAGAAATACCAGAATTCACGGATATGGAGTCGCTGGCTGCCACTGTTCAAGGAGGCCAGCTAGTTTGTTACTGACACGAGTGGAAACGTGTTTTTCCGCATGGTGCGGGCGAGATCGGGCTATGAGTTTGAACTGCTAAGTGAAGCACTCGCAATGTATCCGCCTCTCGTTGCTCACTCTGCCTCGGAGCTGAAAGTCGCCTACTTGCGGGGGGACATGTCAATGTGGACTTCAGCTTGAATATACAGGGAATCAAAAGAGAAATCATATTCTTGTGCGTGCGTGTTCCAGGGATTCCAACGTGCAGCGTTCTGGCTTTTATTTAGAGCATTGCTCACTTGGCTTTTACATGCCTGCCGGTTCGGATCACGTCAATTACCCCAGCTGGATATTTGCTCCGAATCATCCCATGTTAGCTGAGTTGAACTCCACCCTGATTGCAGTTCAGGTTGGTTTTCGCAGAGGGGGGGGTGGGAATAATTGAAAAAACGC